>JAPYZE010000506.1:0-37844 GCA_030522805.1 Leptomastidea abnormis
GCTCTCTTTCTTTCTTTCACGCGCGCATGGCGACTCCTGGCGCCTCTTATGTGGTATTACTCTCATGTGTGTGCGGAGCCGAAATACTCCGTCACATAATAATAAATAGTAATGTAATTAGAATATAATTTTAATTATTATCGTATTCTATCCTCCGAAAAAATATACAGTCCTCATTATAAAATTCAGCAAACATATGCGTAGAATATTTAAATAGTAAAAAAATAACAAAAATAATGATTTCCATATATAAGTAAAACGAATTAAATATGTACGGTGATTTCACTAATATCGTTATAAAGTTTAAAACTGTATCATTACTAAAAACAAAATAATTAAGTTTCTCGCGTCAAAATAAAACCTTCCCGCATGTATATACGAGTATAGCTTTTATGCTAACAACGAGTCGCTTCATAAGGAAGTAAAAAAAAAACTTCAAAATGAGAGCGTAAACGATACATAAAAAACCAATAATGTAAAATTAGCCAGATGGAAGATTGTCTGTAAGAAATAAAAGGAGAAACCAAACGAGTATACAGGTACCGTTGCAAGCGTATATATAAGTATAGCAAACTAACGCCAGCAGTCTAAAAGGTGCTTGGAACACCAAGAAAGGCAATTCAACTTGTATATATAGCATATCTATATAGCTTATACACAATATTACACACATTTCTATATATATATATACATATATATCAACACGCGTTTTCCGTAATGATTCATATCAGGCCACTCTTTCTTTTAAGTGTCGCCGCGACGCGAAAGTTGCGTTTTTAACTGCAGGCAAGCGTTTCCGGATTTTTTAACGAGGTACATTGACGACAACGACGACGACGACGACTATGATGATGATGACGAACAATTTGTCGACTCGAGTAAAGCTATCGATGCACGTGTGTTCATATACCTACTTGTAGGTATAGTATAAAACTCTCGCGAGTCGCGGTATACCGATATTACTTAGGTATATAGCTCGATGATTTACGGATCTGCACTTGTGACGCTGTTATTAAAAAACGAGCTCTTTGAGAGTAAAGAGAAAGAAAGAGAGAGAGAGAGAGTTTAAGGAAACGACTAATGGAAAATAGATTATATGTTTTTTCCATCAGCTATTTTTTTTCTTCTTATTATTATCGCTCTCCAAGATTATCGATAGAAAAATATGTTTCGACGACTTGTACAGCTGTAATTGAGTTGTATACGGTTGGTCTGTTCTAGACACTGTACACCTCTATATACTATTTTTTTTATTAAATTCGACACACTTATTGTTTTTCCTTTTAAAAGCTTTGTATAAAGATAATTGCATCTACGTATCAGTCACAACATTTTTATCAAATGTGTATATTGTAAAACTTTTTTTCATTAGTGAATTAACAGATTCACTGTTACATGGATCAATATGAAATCATGAAATATTTTTTAATTATACTATTATTAAACTTTATTTGTTGAGATTTATAGTTTTAATGATTTAATATGTTTACAGAATGAATGAATCAAAATATTAATAAATTGTCCTTTGAAATCGTATTTTTAAGTAACATAAAAAAAAGTATCAGTTTTATGATTTAGCAATAAATCTGTTAATTTAAAAAATTGTTTAAATTAATTGGTTTAACTATACAAAGAAAAAACTAAATTTTGGTGTGTATATGCAGTCTCGGTACATCTGAAGCTATTCCATGCAATTACAATTTTTATGTACAATTAAGTTTTTTCAGAATACGTACAATAAATAAGCAAGTTTCACAATTCTTAAGCCCATAACACAGCTGATCTGACATCTGCTCACTTATACCCACTGAAATAATATACTCAGGTAGCTTGACAAAGCCGAGATCATCTAAATTGTAGCAATATATATAGTGCTTTGAGGTATATTCACCTCTCTTGCATTGCAATAGGAGAGAAGGAGAAGTTGAGGAAGAGGAAGATTGCTTTACCTTATCTCTAATGCAATATGCAATTGACTCAAGAGACAGAGAGAGAGAGAGAGAGAGAGAGAGAGAGAGAGAGAGAGAGAGAGAGAAAAGACAGCTTGCGGCAAGCCACTAGCGCCATATAGGCACTGAACGTTTAAGTCCACCGTGGATAGATATAATACGCGTTTAGATATGCATACTATATAGGATCAACTATTCGATCAATCACTCTAAGTCTCTTGTCTTTGTTAATTTTTTGACTATAAAAACATTTTTATCGTAAAGTCTAATTTCGATTAATTACATGAATATTGATTTTTATAATCAAAAGTAAAAATTAGTTTTTCGTTCACCTATTTATTGTCATTTGAATATTATATATCTACTCGCAAAGGAAGACATGCAAATCGGCACTTAAATTTGTGAGATATTTAATTACTCAACTTTGATTACATTATAGTCATTGCATATGAGTTTGGGCTAATAAAATTTTAAATTATTATCAAAGTTAAGTATAGTTCAACGATTTTCATTATGCTGCTTTAACATAATGTTCATTAACATAATTTTAATTTAATATTCATACAAAAATAAAAAAAACTATAAAATTTTAAACTTAAAAAAAAAAAGACACATGAGTGTATTTTGATTATATTAAAGTACACAAGCATTACAACAATTTTATTTAGTATGAGAATATACATAACAAAAAACGAGATAACGCTTATACTTATGTGACAAGGTATTCGTTATAAATTTCCTCTCCCTTAATATTAACAATCGAGACTATGATCAAAATTGAAATCAAATCTAGTACATTCATCGAATGCCCATACACGGTACCATACGCAAAATAGGATAATTAACGAGAAGACCCTCTCCATTCCTTTGATGCTACCTGAAATTCGCATAGAACTATTTTTTACTTACAAAATCGTATGTAATTCATATAGTATAGAATAATTTTCTTTTCAAGATAACCCGTTCCTGTAAAGCTTTAACAGTTTATTCTGTATCACAAAGCTAACTCTCTTACTACGTCGCGATAACAGTTTTTAAGTATACCTACACTTGTAAGTAAATTCAAACGTAAAATATAAACTGCATCTCAAGATTATTACAAAAGTTTTATTAGTACGTATATATATATATACAACTTGTCGTGTAAGTACATATATATATTTAAAAAGTTTAAAGGTGTTTTTACATTGTTGCGGCTCTTTCTCAGGCTCTTTTTTCATAACGATATGACAAAAGAGACCGGGTAACCGTAACATAATTAAAAGTTCATATTTCTTGGTGAGTTTAAGGATATATTTCTTTTGGGAACCGCAAATGTATATGCATATAATATAATCTCTACTACTACTACTACTACTACTACAATGCATAAATTAGAATAACTTATATTTTAACTTTATTTCAAAAGCAAAATACTACTAGGCAGCTGAGCTAGTATATACGTTAATTAATTTCTTTGTCGACATTTTTATTATTACCAACCACTTGTAAAGCGTTAATAAAAAAAAATATATATATATATAAACCTTATTCCCGCACTGTATATAATGAAATCCCAGAAAATCCAAGCGTTTAATTGTATTCTTCCCTCCCACCTACTTTTTTTGTACTTTCTCTCATCGAGAATAATCCAAGAAAACTCGGCGAAACTTTCTTAAGGATATCAAATAGAAACAGAAAGAAGAGGGGGGGGGGGTGGTAGGACTTGGCAAGAACAGATACAATTAGCCTATGCACAGCTCGAAGCGAACGACGAGAGAATTTGCGCGTGAAATTGAAGGCATAGCGCGAGCAGAAACAGCAGCCATTGCCTCTTCTCTTCTCGCGAGAGAGGGTAGGTATATATAAGGGGTGGTCTTATAGGTAAAGGCTAAAACGCCGCAAGAGATTACATGCAAACGCAATTTCCTTTCGTTCACAACTTTTAATAAGCTTTAAAAATAAAAAAAGACAAGACATTTATATGCATGCGATATATATATATATACATTTACATATTTTTTTTCCATAATTCTTTTAATTTTTATTTTATTTCTTTTAATTTTATATATTTTTATTAAATTATTAGAACATGTAATCTACGTAGATTTTTCACTTGTTAAGTACACTTGTCGAGTAGTAGTAGCAGTAGTAGTAATATTTTATTGAAAGCGTGTATAAAATTCTTTACGACTACGCGAATCGAAAACATTATGTCAACTACAGCACTTACGTATAAAATATATGCATGTGTACAATCCACTTTCTCGGTTGTCGTAAATGTAATGTCGACCGAAGCCAATACACGTATATACCCATATGGGTTAGGGACTATCTAATTTTTTAGACTGATAAAGCTGTGGTTACTGCTGTAAAACTACCTTCTTATCGAGTCAACATCCGTTAGCGTGTCACTTGCTTATCGACGTCGTTTGTAGAGATTTATCTCGTAGGTTTAGATTGTGGAAAGCGAAGGTGTTCTAGAAGATGAAAAATAAATTTTTCGTTTAAAAAAAATTTATTTGCAAGTAATTTATTTATTTTTTTTTTAATTGAGCGATTTTTATTCTGTACAATCGTGACACGTAAAAAAATATCTTACGTATTTTGAATATATTTTGATCGTACGAAAAAAATACATGTTCAAATATAAATGATAGCAAAATGAAAAAGTTTGGTTGAGAAATCTATTTTGAAACAAATCAAGAGAAGATCGACTTGTCAAATACGTATTCTAGGTGTGAAGTATACATTTTTTTTAACGGGCAACTCAGCGTGCGTGAAATATTTTCACGTACATTGCTAAATCCCATTAAAAAACCTTATGATTCATACCTAAAATATTACACAATTGAAAATGCTAATTTCCTACTTATCACTTGTTTTAAAAAATAGTATTCGCAACTCATACAAGGCAGTGTTTTAAATTCGCATGATTGTCACTTTCACTATGCTCAGGTGGCGTCTTTTGAAATACGACGAAAAATATCTGCTTCTTACACTTGATGAGAAAAAAAACTATTTTTATATCCGCTGCTGCATCTATAACCATATTTCATAATTGATAAAAATTAAAATTAAACACATTTTCCAATTCCAAATACTTAGATGGTTGTTAATTTTATAAAAAGCATCCACAATTTATAAAAAACACAATATAAATATATTAAAAATAAGATCTCGACTGCTCAATCATAATAAATACAATTCCGATACCTTCCGCATCTTCTTTTTTCTCATCTTCCTCCTCCTCCTCGCCACTGTAGTGCTTTCGCACCACCAGCGCGCGCTTGGAAAATTGCTTGCTGCCTGTTGATGCTTATGAAGGTGACGACCTGCAGTAACCGTTAATTTTCTCCTCTTTTCCTACTGCTAAAGCAGCAAATAGCACTTAGTGACGAACACAAAAGCTTATTTTCTTGAAAATTCATTCATGAATAAAAAATAGAGCAGGTTGTTTTCTTTTTTAAAAAATTTTATAGAACATATTGATAAGAATTTATAAAAATCGTTTTCTTTAATTTTTAATTTGAAAAATGTTAGATAAATTATTATATTTAATATGTGTTAGATGCTATTAATCTAATGCACTCTCCGGTTCGCGGCATACATGTTCTCATTGCTCGAAAATGATTTTTTCTGGTACTGATGCAACCAACAGTTTGTAAAAATATTAGTCAAGGTTTTTTTAATCAAAAAACACCAATTAATTTCAATTAGTAGTCTAAAATTATATTAATTGTTCTATTCGTACAACTTTGAGGAAACATTATGCGAATGAAGTTAGCAGCGGTTTTTTCTATTAAGATCATAGTTCAAAGTCATTAAACTTATTCTATTTATTTCTTCATTTATCCATCTTCTATACTCTTTTTCCCAAAAGTCCCGGAACAAGTTATAAGCGTATGTATACTATGTTTTGCTATACCTATATCAGCAGCTTCAGTAATTACTCATGTAGTCTTAATATAATACGGAAGCATACGTGGTGTAACGTACCTTATCCAAAGACGCGTGGCAATTACCGACTTGCTGTGGCCCCAAGTTCTATGAAATCTAACATCTTAAGGCTTTTTCTTTAAGATCCATTTTGTTGTCATTTTGCCTACTACACCTACACTTACCTTGATTTTATTTACTTTAAGACCGTTTTATACGCAACAAATACGAGTAATTCCATCATACTTTTCAAATTTGATTTCCTTGAATAAGAAAAAATAATTTGTGGCACATTCTTTTGTAACATTTTTCCGTTTTGTCTTCTATTAAAAAACTGAGAAAAAAATCATGTTACTCAAATTTAGAGACAAGCCAATTAGATTGCTTGCAAATGATTCAGCGCGTTGCAACGAAGAAAAACACTTATCACTCCTATATTATCCTATATTAAAAATTGGAAGTGTTTTTTCTTCGTCTCAACACAGCAGAAGTTTTTTTCTTCGTCTATTAATTTTTAATTTTTTTCTTTTTTCGTTAGCCGTTAAATCTTAAGTTTAATAAAATTTGTAAAATCAAATTATTAAATATTAAAAATATAATTGCCAAGTTTTTTGTTTATTACGATAATCCCAATAATTTTATTTTTGAAACCGATAGGTTGCTTATTTTTTTTTTATACGTATAATTAGATAAGACACATAATATAATGTAGCCTCGCTCGATCACTTGGGACGATAAATATATATATACGCATATTAGTTTCCTCAAAGCCACAAAAGCCGACTCCATGGCGCCATCGTGATCTTCGCGATCATCTCGTCAACTGAAAGCTTTATACGCACACGTGTGTCATTGCATTGATGCATCTTTACGAAGCTTTTCTTTTCTCACAGAAAATCGAGACTCTTTATTCCCCTTTCAATATATATCAAGATGTGGGACTTGATGCGCTGAATATTTTCACAAAAAAAGGGTTTTGAAGTTAAAAGAAAGGATGAGCTTAAAAAGCTTTGGTGACGAGGAATCGATTTTATGAAAAAACACTGGGACATTTCGCGCATACTTAGTGCGTACCTACTTATATATGCTACATAATATCCTTAATGCCGAGGTAAATATTTGTCTCCTGACTCTCTGGTTATTCTCTATAGGCATCTACATACGTTGTATGTATATACGACGTAATCACCATCAGAGATGCGCAGATTATATATACACTCTCGACTCATCATGCGGAAAGGAATAGTGATGAGCGTCGCTCACTATATAAACGTGTCTTACGTAATCGACTTTGAGGTGGTAAACAAAAATTTGTTGATTGGATTTTTTTTTCCTCTTTTTTTCTATTCATCTACGTGAGCAAGCTATAGAGACGATCGTTTTGAGTGCGATTAATGGACTATTCGATGCGGCTTTTTTTCTTTGTAGTTTAAATCGATTTGGTTGACCGATATGGTAATATATTTATACGTGTTACGGGTATGACGTTCGTTATTGAATAAGCGACAGATCTTAGGGAATTGATTTCAGGTGTTGAGAAAAAATAGATTATTTTTGTGGGATATGTAAACGATTTGCGTCATTTTTATTGGTTTTAATGAAGATTGAAATATTAGATGGTGTGTCAATGTTAATTTTTGGAAGAAATTCTGTTTTGTTGAAATTGTAAAATATATCAAAATATAAAAATATTTGTTTGTTTTTGAAAGTTACAACAATTATTTTTATATTAATGTAATTTAAAAATTAAGTATTAAACATCTTATAAAATTCAGTAAGTATAACTCAAAGTATACAATATTTTATTAAGACTACAATAGACTTTTAAATAGTTTTTATCAAGACAATATAAATTAACAAATTAAAATAAGGAAAAATAAGAAATTGCATAGTACCACTCGCTTTACTACCCATATATAATTATAGCGCAGAAACTTAAAAGATCCAATCCATTAAAAGATCAATCGATTAGCAAAGTTCGTTACGCGTGCCATTTTTTCCCAGATTCGCTTAGGCAAAAAAGATTAGAAAAAAAAAAAATGGAAAATATAAACCAGCGATCCAATTAATCTAAATTGCGTGCGTGGCACAGAGACGATAAAGAACAAAGAAAGAAAAAAGAAAGAAAAAAAGAAGGAAAGATTAAAAAAAAAAAGAAAAGAGGAGAAGAAAAGAGGAAAAAAAGAAGGTAAAGAAACAAGCTTAAAATGCATTAGGAGCAGCAGCAGCAGCGAGCATACGAGCTACATATATATAAACTCCTGGGGTGCGGGCGACAACTAAGCGCCTCAGAGTCGACCCGAATTCCCCTATACGAGATCAATGCCACTATATATATATATATGTACTAAAGCTTTATCTTTCTTTTTCTCTAACGCTATGCTTACCTATACATACTCGCATTCGCTTCCTTCCTTTCTTTCTCATTCGGACACGACGAGGCCACGCGTGTCTTATACTACTGGTATATAAGAGAAAAGTACTAGGTCATATTGCGGCTAACTGTGTACTTGACACCCTTCAATGTGTCCTATAAGTACCGCGAAGCCTCGCACCGAAAACCATAATTCTCGCGCGTCTAACGAGTATAAGTATATCCAGCGCAAAGTTTTCCTCTTCAATACCTCTACTCTTTTTTATTTCTATACCTACTCCTTTTCTGACTTCTATACCCACAGGATGTACCGCAATTATTTCAGGTTACAAGTAAACGTTTAGTTCTTTTATTTTTACACTTCATTCGGTGGTTTTTTAATAAAAAAAAAAAGGATCTTATTTCCAGAAAATTGTACGAAAAATGAAACTTTTATTATTATTATTAAACCATTATCGCGAAAACAGAAATAATAGAGAAAGATAAAGAAAACAAAACTATATAATTTCGTTGTTTATTTTTGAAATTCTTTTTCTCACACATCATTGCTGGGTTATTATTAAAGACAACAACGGGGGTAAGGTATACTCTATAACTATCGTACGTGTTTGACATTTTTACCCAGTGACAATAAGAAACGAAAAAATCTCATACAAAAAAAAAAGACAAACAAAAAAAAAAAATAAAGAAACAAATAAATAAAAAAAAAAAAGAAAGAAAGAAATCACAGAAGAAAAGCAAAAGCAATATCTCTTTTATTTCTATATACGAAGAAACAATCTCAAACACTGGTTTTCCAACTTGTCCGCTCTCTCTTTCATATATATATATACGTATATATACGTACACTACACGTTTATCTATATCCCGCCCCAACTGCTGATTAGACGAAAGTCATACACGTTGAAATCTCGTTGTACACCTCACTCCTCTCCCCCCCCCCCCCCCCCTCCCCCCCCCCCCCCCCCCTTTCTACGCCGAATCTCTGACCAAGACAATTTTGCGAGCAGCAAACCGAGCGAGAGCTGCAGTAGTACCTAGGTAGTAGCGTGCAAGATTAGAGTGCCCGACGACATGGGCCAACTTCGAATGCCGTATCTCTGCGGGACGTAACTTTGTTGGGTGCCCCTCTCTTTCCTCACCCCCCCCCCTCACTCTCCACGGTATATGGCTAGTAATCTTACCTGCAGACCCTGATATAATCCCCTTCCCCCCTTTACCCTCGCTTAGCTCCGACTTCTATATCTTCTTCTCGGGCTATACATATATGGCCAACTGGACTTGGTCTTCTTCTTCTTCTTCTTCTCCCCTGTCCTCACCCTCAAATGTATATAGTAATTTGATTCTCGATTCCATTTGAGCGTTATCGCTGTTACACCTGGCTGCTGCTGCTACTACTGCTACTGCATCGCGCACCTCCGACCCTATATACTACTTGTCCTCTGATATTTCGTTTATCTATATATCTGTACACGTAGGTATACATTTGGAAAATGCAATAAGCGGAGAAATAGCTTGACTCTCGACGTACATTTATACGTGAGGATGAGGAAGGAAGGATGGACACGTTTTCTATTTTTTTTTTTTTTTTTAATCGAGCTTTACCAAGCTTTTATTTGTCGTTATTACCGAAATCAACTGTTTTTCTTTTTTTTTTTTTTTATTTTTGATGTGCTACTTAATAATATTAAGCATAAAATAAATGTGATCTACAATATTTTTTTTTCATATTGGCTTGTAATATGAAAATTTTGTATTTGTATACGTGCATGTACTTTTTTTTTATTTTTAAATTTTCGAAGACTTTTACGATCACTTGGAAAATGAGAAAAAAAGTAGCAGCAACAGCAACCGTAGCAGCAGCAGCATGAAGTTTGAAAATTTATGAACTCTGATCTTGTAACCTTCGTCAGGCCAATAAAGTTGTAAAACATTTATACGTACCGCTCTCTTTTTTTTTATAAGTTTTTTTTTTTTCTTTTCATACTCTGTCATACTCTGCCGTAAAAGTCATTTCTTTTTATACCTTATTATTATTATCATTATCATTATTTTCTTCTTCTTTATTTTTTTTTTATTTATAGCGAGAGATGAACATTATTAATCCTCCTCGTATAGATATATATATTCTTTTGTGTACAAGGCGCTTGCTTATTTGCGGTCGTTTGTGATGAAGGCAAAAGCCTCGATGCGCTTCGTACAGATTAAAATTGCTCGTTTATACTCTTTTTCTTTTTCTCTCTTGGAGCGCTTGATTATTATATTATGGTCAGTGAAGCTGAAATGTACTTGCATCCACATTATCGCCTTTGACGATTACACAATGGTTTTTCTCTCGATATATATAAATATATAATAATAATGATGCGATAAAATATTACTTCTTGTTCGAAATTAAAGATCAATTACATGTTTAATTACCTCATTACCTTGTACACCTCATCTTATATTATCCCATCCAAACGTTTAAAGATTTTTTTATTGTATGCAAAATCATATTCATGTGCTTATTTGCATGACAAGTTAAACAAAAAATAAAACTACTTAATATCGTTAACAACCGATTTGAAAAAAAAAAATAATTATAAAAAAAGAAAAATATATAATAATGATAATTATATAGCAAGCTGCAGAAAAAAGAAAGAAAAAGAACAAGAAAAGTAAGCCTATACAGGTTTCTTTGTGCACAAGTCAGAGCAAAGGAAAAGCGCGCACTTCAAGCCGCTCGTCAGATTGTCAAGAAGAGACCGCACGAGCACAACTATATGTACGTGGTCGTGGTGCACTTGAGCACATACGCGAGCCTCTGCAAATATTTCAGACTTGGAAGCAAAGTCAATGTTCCGGAGGAAGATAGAAAAAAAGCAGAAGGGGAAAAGTACAAAAATACATATGTGGATAGTGAAAAAATTTGAGAAAGAGAAAAGAGATAGAGAAAGGGTACATAGGTACTCATATGTGTATATGTGGAACACTTGACACACACTCCCCCACCCACACATTCGGACAGCAAAACTCTTTAACGAACCCACCTATACGCTGACTGCGACGACGTTTCAGCGAAAACGAGAGTGACTATAACGAGTAACGAGCCCCCTGTTGTCTTTCATCTTATACTTATTAATATGTACCTACATGTCCTAGGCATGCATACATCTATAAGTAGCTGAGGACATAAATATATACTTTAAGATCTTCCCTTTTCGACACTTTAACTTTTTACTACTTGTAAGTCTACGATTTTTCGAATGAGTATATAAAAAAAGCTCGTACGCAAATAAACGCGCATTTCTCGCGAAATAAGCTTGATGCTTTTGTAGTAATCAAAGATTTAGATTCAGATTTGCAAAAGAAATTTATTTTTTAAGTGAGATGAAGAACTTGATGACATAGCATATAGTTTAATCAGATTAAGTTCTACATATCATCTGCTTGGGACAAAAACGTTCTACAAGATTTTAGAGGCAAGAGAATTTTATTTTGAAATTAGATACAAGAAAGTGACCTTTTAAATATAGATAATATTACATAAAATTATATTATCCCCCGCGTAGTATGACTCGGCTCTCCCTGAGCAAATAATGGCTTAATATGTTATTGGAATGATGTTAGCTTCGATGTAATTGCATATATATACCATTTTAATTGTACTGCTTATATGTATGTACGTCCAAATGCACTGTAACAACATTGTGCAATAATTTATTTGTTACGTATGAAATAAACATTATTACTTAATAGATATAATGAAGCAAACGAAGAATTTTATTATATTCAGATACTTACAGCTTGATTATTTATAGCGGTAATATAAAATGAAATACATATGTATATGCATTTCAAAATGAAATTTTATATTCATAATGTACAAACGTAAAAACAAATTTTATTTTATTTTATTTTGAAAATAAATTTAACGTTGAGATTTACTTTATAATAACGTACATATTTATTTACGAATTTCTGCAATATCGATTATAAAAATATCTTACATAGAAACAAAAATCGTAAAAAATATAAACGAATTAACAGCAGCTTATACAAAAAAGTTAAAAAATAAAATATTTGTTGTCGATGATATCATATCGAAATAAAGTCAGCAAAATCTAACCCTATATTATCTAATACCTACAGATATGAAGATAGGTACCTTTATTATAGCAAAAATGTCGCCTATAACTATAATTTAAATAAGATAGAACCACCTTTTTTTTATATAAAAAAAACAAAAGCAAAAAAAAAAAAAATTTATATGAAATACCGACGCAAGCACATCGATCCACCGGTACAACGAAATTGCGATAAATTGCCAACGCGACCATAGGAATAGGACCTCTCGATATATAAGATCCTTTCTCTCAGCAAACGATTTTGGGATATTGCTGCCACTGCACAATTCTTTCTCGGCTTCTTCTTCTTTTCGAAACGTACAAACGCAACTTTCTCACCCCCTATCCTCCCCCTCAATACACTCTCACCTTGGAGCTCCAATGTACTTTTTTTTTTGTCCAACAGTGTACGAGAGAGAAAAGTTCTCTTTTCACCATCTTTGTGACCACGTGAACTTTGACATTCAAGCTCTCGAGTTCCTATAACTTATACCTCTGGATTTTTTGACAATAAAGTTGTGAGATTCACCAAGCTCAACAGCCAGATGGTCTAGCGGTATTGCGAATTTCTTTGCAGAGTCACGGAAGCGTGCAGGGACCGCGAGAATTTCATAACGCCTGCATATTGATATTTATTAAGATTTTTTTACACAGGGAAAAAAAAATTATTATATTTGATAACGATTAATGTTATTTTTCATAATTTGTTTCTCTGTAATTTTGATTCTAATAAATATTTTTCTATCTTTTTTAGGAAAAAAAGTGGGAAATTCTTGTTTTTGTTGGTTTTTTTACATACTTAATTATGGGGTGACTTTTATGGCGTAATAAAGTATGTCACGTCAGTTTAATTGGGTGATATCAATTTTTTTCTTAAAATAAATGACCGAAAAAACTTGAATCTAGTGCTTACCTTACATTTAACTTTATTTTTTTTTTATTGATATAACAGCTGATTATACATGTTTTTGCTTGTATACAACGAATACCAGCTGATCAACATAATAATAATAATAAGTCTAGGATGTAACAACTTATATTGCTTTGATTGATTCTCGTACCTACTCGCATATATATTTTTCTTTTTTAATTTATAAGGAATGAATGATTTTTTCGTCGTTAACAAGCTCTTTGTAATTAACGCGACTCATATCACACTAACTATACGATTGTTATTTGGTAGTTAGCTTATCGTTAAAAATAAGATATGTGGTGATTATTCTTTGTCGATTTTTTTAATCAATGCAATCATACTCGATACGTATCTGCATCATTAATATTTATCTTATTTCTTAGAGGTACATAGGAATCTTCATAAACTTTATATCTTAATTTAAGACACATTATTGTCCAATGTCATACTTCATTAAATTAAAACTATAGGCATATAAATAAGTTCATTTACGAAAGACATTTTAATAATTTAAAGTAAAGAAGACTTGAGCAAAATAGGTACGTTAAGAAAAAATAAGTAAAAAAAGTTTTAATAACAAATTATCGATTAAATTTTAATGGTATTTAAAATTTAAGGTTCAATTCAAAGCTTAAACAAAATTTACGAAAAAATCATTTTAATATTATTTTGTTTATATACATTCAAACAATAAAAGCTCTCAAATACACTTACACTAAGTTCTGCATGTAACAAAAGATTTGTAAGCTTGTGCATATGAAAGAGATAAAGGATAGTCTCGCAGTGTGCTATACAATCTTTACTTGTCATTCTTACTTCACTAGGTACCTATAAGCAACCATTAAGATCTCTCGCGTTCTTTACATAATTTTATTTTTAGATGTTAGTTGACAAAGTGAATAAGAATCAGTTTTTTTCTATTTTTTTTTTTTTTTTTTAATTTCGAGCTTTTTATAATACAAAATAAGAAATAATATTGCAATTATAATTTTATTTTCATTGAATAATAAATTTAAATTAATTGACAAAGCCGTTACTTAGCTAAGCTTTAGTGAGCTCAAAAAGCAAACTCCGGTAAACCTTAAGCTTTGAAAAGCCTCACGCACATTCACTTGCTACCCTTATATATACACGGAGATTAAACTCGTTTCTGTCGCGCTTTAATACTATATACGTGAAGGTTAAAATAAAGTTTTTAACGGAAAACAAACATCACATATTTCAAAATAATCTTATTCACATACACACACACATTAGACACTTTGCAATTATATTTCTAATGAAAAATAAAATTTTTTGGAAAATAATAATTTAATTATAATTTTAAATAATATAGGGCCATGGCGTTAGATTATAATTCAAAATGGTACCCGCATAATTTGAATAATGAAAATTGTAGAGTAAGCAAATTATTGTACTTTCTATACATAGTAGTTAGTACATAGAATCTTTGTCTCTTAATTGAAGTTGATACCTATCAGTTTGTTAGTATAGCCATTGTTCATCATCATTATTACGTTTTCTGTTTCTTATTCTTTTAAACATTTATAAACAAAAGAAGAAAAAATAAGATTTTTATCGTAGAGTTTATAAATTAAAATTCAAATTTAGTTTTGAGATATGATCTCGAGATACTCTAAGTTTAAATGATTCATCAAATTATTATAATTTGTATATTTTTAATTAAAAATTTTAGTGAAAATAGAAGTTTTATAAACTCTAATTATAATTCTCAAAAAGTTTAAACAAATTAAAATCAAATGATTGTTCTTTTACAATTAATTGTCTCTTGTTTATCGATAACAATAAACAATAGAATATGTTAAAAAATTATTCAAAATAATTATAAAAATATCTAATTATCGCACAACAAGCAGCTACAAAATTATCATAAATACAAGAAAGAGAACGAAGGAGTTACGTGATCCACAACAACAACAAGTATATAGAAGACAAGCCCGCTTCGTGCAAACGCTCGAAATTCTCCGCAAACAATTTGAAAGCCACCTAACAAAAGACGCACACGCGTCCCACGGTCGCGTCGCGACATATCCGACCGATTTTCCTATACCACCAGCAGCAGCAACCCTCTACCCTCATATCGCCACACACGTTATGTGCTTGGCATCGTGACATTCCAAGCTTCGCGCGGCTATAAAGTACAGAGAATATGTATATATTGGACGCAGGTCCGGCGCTCATCCACAGATGCGAGATTGTCCTGTATAGGTATAGGTAGAAGGCACATATAAGAACAAGCATTGTTTGGTAGGACAAGGAATATATATATATATATATATATATCCATATTGTGCGTTTAGGGGATGGTATGCCGTGCTTATATACATTATAATATTGGACGAGCATGCAAAATTGGCATAACTCGATATATATGTAGGTGTCGATCGCACGTGTAGGTATAGATAGATATATATGGACACGTATTGACGTCGAGTAATAATTTGCAGCGCTCATACGTTATAGATTTTGTATACATATGTCTAGATAGCGATATTTATATGAGCAAAGCCAAGTTTAATCATCAGCCGTTGTATAGTTTTCAAAAGAAATTAAAAAAAAAAAAAAAACAGAACTATACTTTTGTTATTTTAATTAATTAATAATCTTAAATTATTAGATATAGAACTGATTAAAATAGCTAATATTTTCAAAATGTTTCATTAAGTTATCGTTGTTTATGAGAAGAAACGAAGACAAGAAGAGAGAAAAATTATCAAAAGCGATTCAAGTTGTGAAAAGAGTTGAGACGAAGTAAAACATTTCCGCATGCAGGGGAGCAGAGATAGTTATTTAAAAAAAAAAATTATTAAAAAAGAGACGTTTTCCTTTTTGTTCGATATGTCACGGGGCTAAATTTGGTAATTTTATTAAAAGATCCTCTTACATCTACACGTACTTCTAATATCAATCACTCAGCTTAAATAATCTCTTGTATTTTTCAGAGTTTTACGTCAATTTAATTTGATTTATTATTAGTATATTTTATGAATTGCAAATTTAACGAATATAATATTAGACTGACAAGTTGATCAGCTTCAAAATTTGCTTGTACAATTTGTCATTTTAATTAAACCTGATAAGACGACGATGATCGTGTCTCATCCGCTATATACTCTTGTTACCCTTTCCTTCACTTTACGGCTAACTTATATATTATACTCGTGTTTCAGTAATTCTTCATCCGCTTGAAATATCATTATTAATTTAAACTTTCTTACTTGAAAAATAAAATATTATTTTTATACTAACGTTAATGTGCATCTTTCTTACGAAACTTTAAACAACAATCTTCATTGTAAAATTTTAATACAGAAAGTACAATAAAAAAAAAATAATTAAAAACAAAAGAATTGTAGAAAAGGGGATAAAGTAAAAAAAAAAAAAAAAATAGAATAGAACAGAAATAGTTATGCCCTCGATCGTCTATTGGTCTCATCAATAGAATGGCTGTCTGTAACACCCTAGACGACAAATTACTATAAAAAAAACTAAAAAATTGAAATTGCATTAAAATGATGAGATTTATAAGTAACATAAAATTTAATGACTATGTAGCTAGAAATGAAAATGTAGGGGATAATCGTTAAAAATACCAGATATTTAACGTAAAAGAGTAAACGAAAAGTGGTGAGAAAACTAAGTAGCGTATTATATATACATTGCAAGGTTGTTTAAGAAACGCCGCGATGCGCGCAGTACACGGAAAAAGTTGGTGGGTATACATAATCGCTTTGTCTTCTCGTTTCGTGATTATCTCTTGGTTATATTGGGTTAAATTTAAGTGCTAATAAAATTTTGAATGCACGCTTGGATTATGGTGAGAGAAAGAGAGGGCGAGGGAAACTTGATGGGAAATTGCTGTGCCTATAGAGGAAAATGCAAGCTGCAAGCTATAGCGTCTTTACACTTTACCGAATCACAATTACTCCATAAACACAATATTATTATAAAAGGAGGAGAAGAGGTAATATTGAAGATCATAAACTGGAATATTTTAGTTGAATGATTTATAAATATGTGCGCTATAACGTGCTGCTTATCCTTTTATACTCGCGGTTACCCTATTTTCTATATTATTTTTATCTTTTTTTTGGCTTGTAGTTATCACTAGATTACTAGCGTCGACAGAATTTGATTAATATTTATAGAGAAAATATTTGAAAATTATTATTAATTTTATTTGACGAGATATCAGCTAAGGTTTTATCAGTAGTTTAATAATCAAATTTTGGTTTTTAGACTTTGATTTTCAGTGAAATTTGTTAATTTCTAGTGAACAATCTCGAGGGCGATATTATTCACTACCCCATATTGATCAATAAAAAAATTAAATTCGTTATGACATAAAAAAAAACAAGTCATCCAATTTAGTCACATTTTTTTTACGCGCTAAAGAGATTGGACGATAAATATACATAGGTACATATATTGATCTATCGTCTATACATCGCAGTGTTTCTTGAATATATATCGGTCACGTAAATCTCCTGATGTTATGTGGGCGAGGTCTCCTGCAAATATACATACATATATACCTAAAAGCACTTTACCTCTATATATAACTTTACACCTCAAATAAGAGGAAGTAGTATGTTGACCCTTTTCCGAAGGACGCGCACATATAGCTCTCCCTGTAAATATCGGCCAGTATTTTTAAAATTATTTTTCAATAATTTAAAATTTCTGATAAAGTAGCAATGTAATATGAGATGTATAATTGAGTTCGTTTAAAGCACTTAGACAAGGAAATATTTATAACAAATTAAAAACAGTTGCAGAGTATCTCAGACACTCGCGTGCGCTTTGGTCTCTGAAGCAGCAATCGCGTACTTCCCCGACGTCCCGCGAACAAACTCGGTTTCTCGAGCAGCTTGAGCAGATACTCATCTGAGATCTCCACTGCTATTTTGGTCAGAGATCTCATCTCATCTAATTTTTCAGCTAAGATTTATCAGTAGGGCAGACTTAACCGACTGGAGCAGCAACACCCCCGCTCGACCGCAGGTCACGCGTACCATAGCTTTATTCCATCGAGGTATAACAATATATAAATTGATGCAATTAATGTTAAAAATCTTAAATGATGTTAATTTTATAACAAAAAAGATATTTTAAAAAAAAAAAAAATTGATAAAAGTTATTTAAAATTCAATAATAGGCCTTTTGTTGTTAGTTTAGATAACTCGGTATGTATTATAATCACAGCATTTGCTTATAATGAGACAACCGTAAAAGTGTTATACCTATGTATGAATATTATAAGCTTAGATAAAATAAAAGCCTTATCATGCAATGACATGTCCCATAATATTAATAATTACAAGGGAGCTTACAAAGCCTACCTCGAACATGTCTTCTAATGAATCCATTGCATTAAATGCGACAAAATACGTAAATGTTGTGCATGCTCTAGTCTATTTTTTTAAGATTATTATTGCATGTTAATTGCCGTAGGGTCTGCAAAATGATCCGATCGAATACAATAATTTTTTTAATTTATATTAAACATTTATTTTATTAATAAACTCATTTAATATGAATTATTGCTATATAGTGTGTAAAAAAAATGAAATATTTTTATTGCAATAGGAAAAATAAAAGAAAAAGACATGATTTATCATTACAGTATAAAACAATATATAACGGGGCTGTTCTCTCTTTCTCTACTTGTAATTTCAACGTGCACATATCTCTTAAAAGAAGAAGAAGAAAAAATAAAGAGATCTGATCAAGTTGTTTGTTTGACATATCGATTAATCATTGACTTCCAAGTATAGTAGCCGAATTAATAAACAATATATTCCATCGCATGTCTGGCCGCACTCATTAAACAAACATTTAATTCGAGTTCGTTGAAGTACTTTGATATCCGATTAAATTGTTATACTATCGTCGACAGTTAGGAAATAATTTCCATCGATTATTGTAATATCTAATTAAAATAGTAGACCCTATTATAAGATTATAAAAAAAAATTGGAAAGAAAAAGTATGGATAATTGACCGTAATTTCGTCCAACTTAGGACTAATCAGAGAAAAGTTACTTATCGACACTTTTATTCGGAATGGATTAAACGCGCTAAATGGACTTATTGACTTATTTTGCTCGCTCCTTCGAATACTTAGCTTCAAAAAGAAAAAGAGAGAAAAAGAGAAAAAAAGGAATAAAAAAGAAGAAAAAAAGCTGCTGAAATATACAAGATCAGAGTACAGACACGCGATTTTTTTTTTTTATAAAAAGCTTTTCTAGACAATGGAAAATAACCGAGTGTCCTTCGATTCCGTACTTTACTGTCCAATCGTATCGTGGCATTGGCCGGAATACGCGCCAAATCAACCCCATCGGATTCTCGTATTCTTTTATTTGTGAACGACTATTATTCCCAAATGTTTATAAGATTGCTTTTACTTTTATTCGATCTTACTCTCGTAGTATTTTATTGCAAAATTCTTAAAGTTATTTGATATATTTTATGTATTATTTTTTGCATATAAGGATCGATTAAAAAATCAGCGTTTTAAACATCGTCTGTACACCAATAAATCACGTTGAATATCTCAGTTGGTCAACAATCAGAGTTACATAATAAAAGTATAGGTACATTCTTTTTTTGTATCTTAAATACAACGTCCGATTGTAATGAAACGTATATCGATCGTTTAAGCGTGCCGTAGAATCACCCAAGTAACAAAAAATCTAAAAATTTAAAAAGACAACCAACAATAAGTGATTGTTCGACCATCAAACTCTCTTTCTTTTTGAACTCTATCCTATCTCCACGTGATTAATTTTTACATTGTTCAGCAGCGCGTCACCACACCTACACCATTTAGAGCGTCTATCCTTTTATGTGTAAGCTAGTGCGGAGTTGCGGACTTATATTTCTATAAATAGATGTGATAGGTGTACCCGCAATCAACCGAGCGGTTACCAATAAAAGAAAAAAAAAGAGCACACAAAGAAAAGCGTGGTATGAAAGTTACTTATTTTTACTTTTTTCTTTGTTTAAATACATTATATACGCGCGTGAAATCGTTTATAAAAATGATAAGAAATTATTATATTTGACAACTTTTTAATTAAAGACGCTCAAAAATGCATATTGCAATTTTATATAAGATGATAAATATTGAGAGAAAAAGGAAAAACACTAAATATATTTTTTTTATGCAGAAGAAACAAAGACATCGTTATTCGCACGTCTTAGATTTATGTAAAAGATATGTGTAAAAAACTACAAAAAATGTCGTTGTGAGTCTATAAATTTAAAATTACACAAGCAATTTAGATAAAACTTTAATTCATTGAAAAATTTTTAATCTTGCCTTTTGGTAGAACTATTTTAAACTTATTAAAATATTTCAAGGATTGAAAATTTTTACATTTTCTCCTATTTTTACATTTTTCACCTATATTGTTTTTCTAATAAAGATAAAATAATATTTTTTGACTACTTAAAAATATGATTTAAAATGCACATTAAACTAGCCTCTGTAAATTTTAACAACTACTTGTTAGACCTGATGTTCAAGCTAATTAAAGAAAAAAATTCTTTTAAGTGTTATGCTTAAATTCAATTTAAAGGTATTCAAGCCAAGTTATGTACTCCCGCTCTTTTTAGTGCTGTGCGCCGCGCCGTTACCAGCCAATGGGCTCAACCTAGCACTATTCACAATGTTTGAATACAAATTTGAGCATCTTTTACTCTTATCACTCTACGTATTAACGTGTGATTGTGTTTTTTTTCTTTTTGAAATAAAGTATTTTATTTACAGTAAGGCGAACTAAATAAAAAGTAAATAAATGAAGATATCTTTCAAAATTTAAGTAAATCATAAGCCCTTACTTATAATTTTTTTTCTGAAGGAAAACAACAGTTAATGTCAAAAATTGAGGTTAACTGCAATATAAGGTTTACAAAATTATCTTATAAAAAATCAATCAATTAATTAATGTTTGTTGTTTGTATAACAATTAAGGAAATTAAAATTATATTTACAGGTTAGGTGTATACAATCAACTAAACAGCGCTGTACAGATGTAAAATAACAATAATTTAAGGTAATAAGAAAAAAAATGATCAATTCCAAAAAACGTAAATATTCTTCTTCGAATGTAAATGGCCCTGTGGCAAAACGAATCTGTTCAAATGTTTCTGAAAATGATGTTGAGCAAAAGAGTATAAATAGCGTAAATAATTTGTGCATTGAAAATTCTCAGAAGTCACAAAAATTGT
This sequence comes from Leptomastidea abnormis, assembly GCA_030522805.1. Taxonomy (NCBI): domain Eukaryota; kingdom Metazoa; phylum Arthropoda; class Insecta; order Hymenoptera; family Encyrtidae; genus Leptomastidea; species Leptomastidea abnormis. Next base: position 21,522 of record JAPYZE010000506.1, read on the forward strand.
TAGTGGATCAATCCAAAACTTCATATCATACGTGGAAGAATGATTGCTTGAAATCTAGTAATGATTCTTACTTAGATACTAGTCATTTTTCTAATGAAATTCTTAAATTTATGTACAAAATGAATCTATCAATGATTTGTGAAATCAAAAGCCAAACGCTTCAGCAAAAATATCCTATCTTATCGATAAGCTACAATGATTCTAGTATAAATAAATTTAGTGATATTGTTATTAAAAATGGTGAAAATTCTATACACATAAATATTAAGTATACTGACAGTATTTTAGTAAATAATACTATCTATTATGTTAGTTTGTTTAATAAAAAAGAAACTGATTTTTCAATTAATAAATATTATAATAGTTTTGCTAAATACATTATTTCTAATTTGGACAATAGTTCATTACTACGCAATTTAACATATCTACTTATTTATACAAATATGAACTTAAACCTCACAGACAACTTTACACTCAAACGTGGAAGTTCTAGCACTTTTTTTCCTTTCAGTTTTCAAAATATTTTGGATGATTCAGAGATTTTAAGAGATTTTTTAAATTTCAAGAATACAAGCAAATGTGCTTTTTACCAATTTCAGCAAGATGAAATGACACAAAGGGAATTGTTTAAAAGACTAAAATTTTATCCTTCTTTAAAAAAAATGATGAAGGAAAAAAAAATTTCAGATCAGTTTGAACAAGAATTAAAAATAACTTTTTTAAAAGTATTTGTACTTGCAGTTAATCAACCAAATAGAGAAGAATTAAAATTTATAATCAAAGATGAAATAAAACAAAGTAATTTTGAATTTATTAATTTACAAAAACAAATGTGGAAAAGAATATCGCAAAATCCATTGCAAACTAAACTATTTCATGAATTTAATTTACTTACATGTGCAATACATGATATGTTTGTACACAAAAAAATATCTTTTATAAATGTACCAAACGCCATTTTACATAGTGCTTTTGAAATATTTTATAAAAGTAAAACAACTTTAATTGATTATTGCAATTTAAATGATTATATTACCTGCCTTGGATGTCAATCAATTAAAGCTAAAGCTAACATAAATATTTTTGATATTAATAAAGAATTTAATATTTTTACTGCAAAATATGACAGCCATAAGGATATTAAATTTTTTATTATTTATGTGAATAAAGACCCAAATAAAGCTTTAGAAAATATTATAATCAAAAATAAATTTGAAAAATTTCTTAGCTTCAATCTTGAAACAATTGATAATAATAATAACAAATATAAAATCTTAAGGGATTGTTCTTGTTTTTATACAAATAAGTTTTATCAATTTGTTTCTGATGATAAAGCAAAACTACTAGACTTGTTAGAGTCATATTTTCCAGTCAAAAAAGATGATAATAGTCTTCAAATGCAAATTAGAGAATTATTTTTAAATAAATTACTGTTTGTTACTAATCATTTGACTCATAAACGTTTTTATAATAGGATTAATAATAATATAAGTAAATCTAATACTCCATACAGTTTTGAAGATTTACAGGAGATAGTATTAAGATGGTTAGAATCTCATAAACCTAGTCCTATTACAGAAAGAATTATGAGACAGATTTTGGATGATATAAAGAATGATAAATTCACTAATCAGTTTGTTAAAAATCGATATATTGATGAAGAAATACAATTTGCTAAAAGTGTTATTGGTCCAGAAGATTCAGTTATGTTTATTCCATTCCTAAAATTTATTTTGGAAGGTAAAGGAAAACAGTACATTGATGTATTTAGAAAAAAAAAAATTAAACTCCATAATATATCTTGTTTATTACACATGTCAGGAAGTAAAGCTTCGGAAGCGTTAAAAAACTTATATGAGATTTGGTTTGATGAAGAAGGGAATGAAACACAGTATTTAAAATCTTTACAACAAAATGGAATTAATCTTAAAGTAATAAGTTGCATTTTATCAAATACAAGAATAAATGCTGCAACTTCTTTTAAAAACTTTTATTATCTTTTATTTGATGATAAAGGAAATAAAACTAAATATCTTAAAACATTAGAGTCAGAAGGTATTGATCTTAAAAATATTTCTGGTATTTTACACAATTCTACAATTAAAGCATCAAAAGCTTTTAAAGAGATTTTTGATTTATTGTTTGATGAAGAAGGAAACAAGACAAAATATTTAAAAATTTTAGAAAAAAACCAAATTTCTTTGAGTAATGTAGGTTGTATATTGCATTCAGCAGGAGATAATGCTGCCAAAGCTTTTAAGGATCTTTTTGATTTTCTCTTTGATGAAAATGGTTGCAAAACTAAATATTTAAAAAGTTTTGAAACGTATGAAATTAGTTTTTCCAATATAACTAGTATGTTACATAAGTCAGGATTTAATGCTATCAATAACTTAAAAAAATTGTATAATTTATTATTCGATGAATATGGAAATCCATCACAGTATCTGATAACTCTTAAGAAGCAAAAAATTAATATGTCTACAATGTCTAATTTATTGTCAGGATCAACATCATTTACTAATAAAAATTTTTTAGACTTATTCAATATATGGTTTGATGAAAATGGCGAAAAAACAAAAATGTTAAAAACGCTTGAAAGTGAAGGCTTAAGTATAACTAAAATGGGTTTAATTCTACATGGAAGTGGATCTAAGATTGCTAAAATTTTTCAAAAATTGTACGATCTTTGGTTTGATCAAGATGGAAATAAAACGGAACTCTTAAAATCTTTAGAAGATCGTGGATTCAGTTTACTTAGTGTGTCAAAAATTTTACGCCAATCAGGCTTAAATGCTGTAGAAACTATGATGACATTGCATAATCTTTGGATAACAGAAAATACCCATAAAGTTGATTACATTAAAATACTGAAAAAAAATGAAATAAGTTTAGACGTTTTCTTAAGTACATTAAGTAATACTGGTAAAAATGCTCCAATGGCCTTTAAAGATTTATTTGATCTTTTAATTAATAAAGAAGGAAATAAGACGCGGTATTTACAATACTTGCAAAATAATTGTATAGATCAAAAACTTATATTTAATATGGTACAATCTTCAAAAGCTAAAGCTTCTAAAGCATTTAAGGACTTGTGTGACTTGTGGTTCGATGAGGAAGGGAATAAAACGCACTATTTAACGAATCTTGAACGGCACAAAATTCTTTTACATCAATTTTGTAAAATTTTGTACGATTCCGGAGCTAATGCGGCGGAAACATTTAAAGATTTGTACAGTTTATTCATTGATGAAAAAGGGAATAAAACATTTATCTTTAAGGTGATCGAAAAAAATATCAGTATGGATAAATTTTATCAAATATTTCATACAAGCAGATTAAGAGCTGTGCAAAATATCAAAAATTTATATAATATGTTGTTTGACGAACAAGGACGTAAAACGCATTATTTGAAAATATTTGAAAAAAATGGCATTTCATTAAATAAAATTATTTTAAATTTAAGCCGTTTACGTTTTAAAGCTACAACTTCTTTTAAAAGTATATTTAATGCTTTGTTCAATAAGGATGGTACAAAAAGTGCGTGTATAGAGAAATTCGAAAATTGTGATATGAGTATTGTATCTATTTTTGATATTTTGATGCGCCAACAGACTGCCCCCGAAACTATTTTAATAAAAATACACGATCTTTTGTTTGATAATCAAGAAAATGAAAGGCTTTATTTGCAAAGCTTGGAAAAAGAAAGGATCAAATTAAAAGATGTGTTTTATATTTTATATGGAGCTGGACCAAAATTTCCAAAAACGTTCCAAAATTTGTGTGAGCTTTGGTTTGACAATCAAGGCAACTCGACTATATATTTAAAATCGATTAGGCAAAATAACATTGATTTGATGAAATTTTGTAACGTATTCTTCAGCGCAGGACGTCACTTTGTCGAGGCTTATAAAGATTTGCATGATCTTTGGTTCACAACTGATGGACAAAAATCCGTTTATTTATGCACTTTAGAGTCAAATGGTCTTGAATTATCTGATATTTTAACGTTGCTTTACAGAAAAGGTAAAACCGCTCCCAAAACTTTCAAAGACTTATATTATTGTTGGTTCGATGATTCTGGAAATAAAACAATTTGTTTGAATACTTTAAATAAACATGGAATAAATCTCATTACCATATGCAAATTTCTTAAAATACACAAAAGAGATGTAGCAAGTATGTTTAAAAATTTTTACCAATTCTTTTTCGATGAAATAGGACAGAAATCAAATAAATTAAAAACTTTGGAAAATGAAGGAATAAATTTAATAATGATTTACGGTTGCTTTAATAATTTAGGTCAAAATTTCGAAGCATTTAGTAATTTGTATTATAAGTGGTTCACCGAAGAAGGAAACAAAACAGAGTATTTGACGACATGTGAAAAATACAATATCAATCTAATAACGATTTTCGGTTTTTTGACAAATACAAACTCTAAGGTAATCTTAGTTTTTGATAAACTATACCATCTATGGTTTACCAAACGAAACAGAAGATCACGTCGTTTAAAAAAAATTAACGAGGAAGGTGTACTTTTAAGTCACATAGTTGAAATTTTATCAGGTGCAGGGATTCGCACACCTGACGCTTTCAAAGAGCTGTGTGATCTTTGGTTTGATAAACAAGGAAACAAAACTAATAACTTGAAAATTTTAGAAGAAAATGGACTAAAACTGCTCGACATATGCCAAATTTTGTACGGCGCAAAAGCCGAAGCTCCCAAAGCTTTCAAGCAACTGTATGATTATATGTTTGATGAAGAAGGGAATAAAAAGGAGTGCATTACTATTTTTGAAAATAAATTAATTAATCTAAAAAATGTAGCTAGTATATTGTATGGCGCAGGCGCTAATGCGGAAAAATATTGTGATAAACTGTACAATTATTGCCTTAAAAGTAGTGATCTTATTAATATATTGCGTATACGCTCGAAAATTGGTTTGCGTCGACCTGTACCATTATAAATTAAGATCATCTGTATAAAACATTAAAATATCTGTACAGCTGTATTATATGTAATAACTATGCCGTTATGTATTTTATACAATAAATCATTTTTGAACAAACTTGTTATTGTTATTTTTTTTACATTTGTAAATAAATTTTCATTCACGCAGTTTTATAAATCCTCTCGAATAAATACGCAGATCTAATACTTACATACAAATAGTTTTAATTTATGCATTCTTTGTTGTTGTTTCTTCATTTTCACAAAGAAGCTCTTCTCATGCGTAAGCAAAAGAAAAAGAAAAAAAAGAAGAAAAATAGTAATCACATTGAAATACAAACGCATAATAATAATATCCACGTATGTACGTACAAACTATCAATAAATCCTCAAAAATTTAAATTTATTTTTCTCCATCTTTAATTCATACATAATAAACTGACATATGATAAATCCATAATTATATACGTTGTTGTTGGTTTTTATCTTAATATTTGTAAGAGAGAATTGTACAATTTTCAATTATATCAATGTACGTATTTTAATTAATAATATACGATGTAATGTGTGTACCTATACCATATATAAATCACGGGGATGAATCGTAATAAAAATATACGCAGCTCTTGAGAGCCGATGCATCGCTCAGGGTCAAGGACTCGATATATTGTCGAGTTGTCGAGAGTAAGAAGCTGCGGGTATATTATAAACTTGAGAGGCTTAGCCGAGTGAGTGTAATATTAATTACGCATTTTAGATCTTGTTGACGCTCTTTACCGTGAATAATTTCGTTTTCATATGGCAGCTTTAAAGTTCTTTATTTCTTGATGAACTTTTATGCAATTTTGTCGTTTTCTTTTATATAATTTTTTTAATAAAAACATTTCCTTCGTGTTTTTTTTTTTTTTTAATCCGTTTATTTTTAATCGTGAAAATCGGTAATATTGCACGAATGTGTAAGCGTGTGGATATTATATGTACCTACAAATAAAGTCGAATATGTATAAAACAAATTAAATCTATTAGTATATTAATAATATTGAATTTTATAATAAATCGTGTAACTCGATTTATGCCGTACATAAATCCTTTTTTTTTTACATTTTTAAAAGTGCAGTCGTAATAGTTGATCGAAAACAAGATAAATCGTTATAATCAAGATGTATAGGTGTACCTTTATAAAATTGATTTAATCCGTTCGTGAGCAAAGTTAAGATGTTGTTTTACAAAATCAAGTCATCTGTAATACGCATTTCAGTGCTAATAGAATAATCAATATTATCTTTAATTGCAATATAAGTACTTGTTGACTTATAAATTAAATTATATAATTTACTTCCATGGGAATTGTTGTTTTGTCACGGAAAATTTTCCAGTTGAATAACAAAAAAAAATCTATATCTCAAATCTGTACGCACCCACATAAATCTTCTGAGCCCATCGATTTGAGAAATAAAATTTTTATTTCGGAACCCACGCTATTTAGTATAAGAATGACCGCTTGGCGTCGCATAACCATTTTTCTAATAAATTTTGCAAATAAATATTATTTTCAATAAATTTTAGATTTTATTAATGATAATCAAAGTATCCAACGTCTAAAAAAAACAATAATCTACCGATTACTAATTTTACATTACCTTATACCAATTGATAAAACATACACAAATGATAATATCACCATTAAAATCTACTCTCGCAAGTGATGAAAGCTAGTCATATTTCATATATAAGGCCGATCAAATACGCCTTTCCACAACGTGGTTCGATACTACTCAAGAAAAAGTTCCTTACTATATCATGTTAAAAAAGGAGCAGTGTAAGAGTGCAAGTAAGGGTTTGTAATACATTCGACTATGTACATAGGTCGGCGAGGAAATCGTTGTACACTGGCATCTTTGGCAAGCTGGTCAAGAATATTATAATTCTCTGATTGGAGGGCAAGATGTGTAATCTGTAAATACATTGTAATTAGACACGTAAATTACAATGTCGCAGCTTCATTACCATCGTATTAGGTATAGTAAATTCCGAGATCTATGGGTCAATTAAGTTTGACTACTACCCAGAAGTCACCATCTGACAGTATACTTGTATAATTTGGAACTTTACCCTATATCGTTCAAACTGAATGATTCTTGTAGTAGTGACTATAACCACAATTTTTTAGTTTTTTTAATCAATATTTTTGTTTTATAAATATAATATTCTTTTTACATTAAAAATTAAAAAATTATATTTTATACGCTAAAAAAAAGGTTCTTGATACACGAAGAATTGATACCTAAGAAATTCATGTATTGTAGTTGTAGGAAGGTGTAGTTAAAATTTTAACGCTAATCCAGTACTTGTGTCTTCTCCGATCTGCGGATCTTTAACGAATAAGTTGAACGACAGAAAACTCATAAAGTGGAACCGATTACTTCGTCGCTCTGATGAATTTGTTCTTTTTATTTCTTAATTGGCGAGATTCAGCCTTATAATAGATTGTGTCAACAATAGCTGAAGCTTTAGTTCGGTACCGGGTGTCACTTCCGAGAACCCTGGTGTCCCCGTGGGTCCTTACGAAATTACACACTACTGTAAACGCACTCAATTATATTACTTTTTAAAAATTTTTAAATAATTTCGACAGAAATATTCAATAATTTTAACTTTCTCCATTTACATATAACTCTGGTATTAAAATTTAAAATAATTTCTTTGACATTAAAGACAAAAAAAAATAAAAGAATGAATTTATAAATTTTATCAAGGTATCAAATGTTTAGAAACAAAACTATATAATCAAAAATTTTGCAGCAGCAATTTTTGAGTGATAAATATATATTTTGAATTTTACACGTATAAAACAAAATTTAGTTGTACGTACAAAAGAAACTTTATTATAAAAATCTGAAATAAATCCTTGCTGACTTATTAACATTTTTTATGAAAGTAAATTCGCTAAATTTTATAGATATATTAGCTCAAAATTGCAGAATTTAAATTAATTACTTTTTTAATGAAATAACATTAATTTTAATGTGATGGTGAATTTTTGATTGAAAGACGTAAAAAAATAAAAAATTGAAAAGGAAATTAATTTAAAAAAAATGTAAATCGATAATAAGATTGAAAAAAACAAACAAGTTCATATTGTAAATTTTTATTTTAATGGCAAATCATTTTGATCAATATTTATTTATATAAATTACATATTAAAAGCATACTTCACTAAAAATATAGTAAACTATATTAAAAAAAGGGTTCAAAAAATAATATGTTAACATATATAGGATAGTGTGGATTTTATTAAAACAAATGTGAAAAAATAATATCTTAATGAGAAATTTTTACGATATTATATGTTGCGCTATTCGATATATATTTTGTCGGGAAAAAAAAAGGATTATGCTTTTCCAGACATAAGAAATTAAAAAACTGACAATTTTCACAAGAACTTTGACGACGAGACGACTTTATAGAAATGAAGCTCAAGGTGTATCATCATTTGTAGACTCTGATAAAGAGTATAAGATTTCAAAAGTGAAACCTATAGTAATATTTCTAATAGCGTATTGTTAATTAAATTACATCCAGTCATTGTTAAAAACAATTTTATTTATTTACGAATAATTTATTGTATTACTTAAATTCTTAAACGACGATTGGCAGTGACATATAGTAATATGTTTTGAAACATTGTTTAAGAAATTTTTAAAAATTCATAAAATTCAAGTAGACAATTTTAAATATAGATAAAAACAAAAAAAAGCAAAAAAAACTTGAATTATTTATTCTGCTACTGAATAACTTTCACGATTAAAATAATTTTCTTTGAAGCAATGGATAAATATCCTTATTTCTCACAAATTATCACAATTTTCAATTTAACAAATATTTTCAGTGGTTTAATTCGGTTAAACCTTATCGTTACCACTAACATGCATTGCTTAAGTCGAAACAAATTTAAAACAGCAAATTGAAAACTATCTTTTCACGCAGATTACATTATATACTCATTTTACAGTTTAAGATTAGATCAACTGTTATACGTTTTTATGATGAGAAACGCAAAGACAAAAGTTTGAGAAATTTTGAAGAAAACATTTTCAAGTAATTCATAGGATTGATTAAAATGAATCTCCGAAATACAAAAATTTAAATAAAGTTAGTTACTTCACTTACAGAGCTAAAAAATATTTTTGTGGTTCAAATTGCTAAATAATACGTGACATAGTAAGTATAATAATGCGATTACACACAAGTACAATACGATATATTAATAACAAGAGTTTTTTTTTACCGTCGTGTCGCTAGGCACTCGATTTAACACTGACAATTAAGCAACCCGTAAACCTTCGCAATAATAAAGGCTATTGGTATTTCAATATTGTTTATATATTATCGTTAATCAATTCTGTTAATAATCTGTCATTCCCTCTCCCTCTCTCTCTTTCTTCCTTTTCCTCTCTCGTTTGATGCTTCTCATAATATTTTTCTTTTGTTTTTCTCATTATATCATCTATAAAACGCTTATATTTACAGTATTTAATAAGGGGGCTCGATTCGTCGAATGGGCGGATAACGAGGGCCCAAGAGACGACGGACGATTTTTTTTTTATTATTATTATTATTTTAAATCGGCTAATCCCGACACATGTCTTTCGTTTAAACTCTCAATTCCTTCGTTACGTTTGTAGAATTCGCTCTGCACGGCGATCGATGGACAGTAGCAATTAAAATTTCCTTGCGCGCGCTCGCGTTCCATATAGCAGGTAAATATATATGTTTAGGAACATTGAAAAATTACGCTCGTTTAACTTATGTGTGTATTATATGTATGTGCTTGTTTTCACTGACTAAATAATGATGTATATCTGCTATATAATGTGTGTATATATATATGTATACGTCCACGGCTCGTTCTCACCTTTATCATTGCGGAGATTGTAAACTGCTTTACAAAGATTGTTCGAGCCTTTTACTTAAGAGCTACGAGCTTTTCTATCATTTAATGTTTAAAGTACGAAAATTACCACTCGAGGATATACATATATAATATATAAAAGAGGGATATTACACTATAAATAAACTCATGTTTTTGTGTATTATTGCACGTAAGGATATTGAAAACATAAACTTCTATACTGCAGCAGCTTTGCGCGTTTCATATTTTGCTTGCTTTTTTTTGTTGTATTTCTACCTTGCGGTTATTTTTAAATATGCCCTCGTATATATGTTTTTTTAATTTTTTTAGTTATTTTTTTTTCTACATTTAGTCGTTACTTTTTAAAAGCAATAACAAAAACAATTTTTATTTTACGTCTAAATTCAGTTCCGTTGTATTGCGTGATGCGCCGATACAAATGCATACAAGAAAAAAATATTCGGCGATTGTGAAACGAAGCTTAAAAATCATCTTAGAAATACAGCCGCATGATATCTAATTACTGATGTGAACACTTGCAAACAACCTTATTTTTTTTAACATTCAAATTAAATTCACATCCTAGAATTTGCTTGCGCAAAATTTTTTAAAATACGTTTATTAGTATCGATATCACACCAGTTGGATTAATTTCCAATAACTTTTGATAAAAATCTATTTACATAACGAAAATTCACTTTTTCTTTTTCTTTTTTTTTTTTCTTTCTATCACACAAGCAGAAATGGGCAAGTTACAGTAGCATTTAAATATCAAATAACAGTCGGATATTTTTGAAAATAGACTATTCACCTTTCATCAAGTAAAATATTCAAGATATTTTTTTTTTTCATACATTCTATAGATAATATTAATATAAAAAATTATAACATCTCATTTCTTTTTCTTTCAAAATACTAAATTATTTTGCACTGTTTTCATTCTTCGATGTATCTAAGACTTCAACTTAATTTTTGGACAAGATGCTTTTTCCAATAATCAATAAGTCAACAATTTTTAAAAAACTCGTGCCCATCTCTTACATATTAAAATTCTACGTTAGTCATTATTTCGAGTAAAAAATGCATAAAAGATCAGTAGCTAGTATCTTTTTTCTAGCACAAGCAATTTTATAATTTTTAAGATTAATTCAATAGACGTTGTCGGTTCGCAACTAAAAAAAGGGAAAATGAAAATAAAATGCATCTCGATATGACCGGGCTAAAAAAAGCAAAAAGCAAAGCAAAATAACAAAAACAGGATAGAAGAAGAGGCGAAGTTTGAAATCAGAAGGGAGCGATGACTGCGGCGGCCTCGCCTCTGCTGGTGGGTAGGGGGGCACACTCGATCCACTTGTACAACAGCGGATCGAAGCACTCGACCGTGGACACGGTTATTTGGGTGCGATAAAAGTTTATCTCCTGTGACTGATCACCACCGATCACGTACAGTCTACCATCGGCTGCTGCCACAGCGGGATACGAGCGGCCTACGTTTAACGAGGGCACGGTACTCCACGTGTTCTACAAACAAGAAATAGCCACTTGTCACTTTTTCTTTATTATCATCTGATACAGCTAACCAGATTGATTTTTTTTGTTTTTTTTTTTTTGAAAATTGTTTAAAAGAGTTTAAGGTGTATATTATTTCTAAATTTTAATCTTATTGCATTTAAGCAGAAATAAATAAGAATTTGTCAAATTTTCGGAAAAATTGATTGTAGATAAATAAACTATCAAAATAGAATATAGCAATAATTGAGTAAAGGCATCAAAACTGTAATTATTTATTGGGAAAAAAATTACGAAATTTTAAAAATAATTCATTTTTAGTTTTGTTAAGGCAAACTGAGACACAAAGTCTTTAAAAATATGAATTTGGCCCAAGCTATTTCTTAAAATTTAAATTTTTAAATAAAAATCCATAAAATAATTTTGAAAACAAAAACTTCTTTTTTTTTACTTACGGATGCAAAAGAATATCTTTCAACAGAAGATAAAACTTCTTGATTTTTATTTGTTCCTCCAACGACGTACAAATAATCATCAAGTATTGCCACCCCCATTTGTGAGCGAGGAGTAAGCATAGGAGCTAAAGTATCCCATTCTCCTGTTACTGGATTGTACGTTATTACATCTGCCCGATGTCTGCTGTCGTGAGTGCAACCACCGACTATATATATCAATCCTACAAATTACAAAGTGTATAAAGAAAAATTGTTAAATTAAGAAATAATTTTAATATGACTATCATTTTACCGTCAAATGCTACGACACCCATGCTAAATCGTGGCTCAGGCATTTTTCCGATGTAAGTCCAGATGTTAGTGATTGGATCGTAAACTTCGATGTTACCTCCAATATCCTCGCCGATCCATCCACCAAACGCGTAAATACGATTATCCAAGGCACATAAACCGAATTCGCATCTAGGCTCTGCCATGAAGCCTATGGGCGACCACACGTTATCACGAGGATCGTAACACTCGCCATTGGCAATAATACAAGATTCCAATTCGCCTCCAACGACGTAAACTTTGCCGTTCAACAATGTTACTCCAGGCAATATCCGTCCTATTTTTATTGGTGCTACTTCACTCCATGTACTGCAATAAAATGAAATATTATTTAGATAAATATTATTTAAGTAAAAACACCATTTTAATAAATAATTTTCTAGAATATTTAGCTTACTCATTAAATGTATCGTATTTGTTGATAGTATCATATGTACTTTCAGCTGGTCTAACCCAGCCATCTGCTGAATGTTCACGCTTGGAGCCGCCTATAACTAAAATGTTCTTTTTGGCTCCAAGACGTGGTTGTGCTCGAAGCGGTACAAGGCATCCTTTGTTAGATATCATGTCTTTTTGAATGGAGGTCAAGGCCACAATAAGACTGCCGTCATTGCATTTGTATATCACTTGATCAAGACGAGCCATTGAACACAATCTTAATCTTATGTGGCCTAATATTTCAAAAACGTAACAACGTCTGGCTGGTATATCGTGCGTGATCCAATTATATGCAGCTTGGAAGACCTTTTAAGGAAGAAAATTTTATTATTTTTATACAAAATAAGTTAAAAATTAAAAATTAATATATTGTAATATTTTTACTTCGAATTCTGTGTCAATGTGAATATTTTCACTACTTATAAACTGAACTAAATGTTCCTTTGGCAGATCTAAAAATTCCTCTTCCTGGGATACTCGGATAAAATTGACTTCAATAAAACGTAGGGCAGTCTCCAAAAGATCTACTCTATTATGAGCTTCAGCAAATCTACAAATTAAATTAAGTTTTATTAAAAGATAAGATATAACAATTAAAAAAGTACATTTTTTTTTAAAAGTAATTAAAAAAAACCTATAAATTCCAAGGGCATTAGAATAATGTAGTTGTTGTTCTAAGTAAGAAATACAACTAGAAACAACTTCATCCAATTCCAACATATCAGCTGCTGAAAACAGCTCTTGCACATTGTCTTGTGTAATATTAACATTGCCGGTATAAATAAATTCAACAAGAATGGATAAAATATTTTTTGATACTGAATGAATTTCTACAAGTTCTTGTTGTTCTTCAACTAAACCACCAGTAAACATAGCATTAAAATATGCACTGCTTGCAGCCAAAACAGATCTGTGTGCCCTGATGATTGTGTTTCCAACAACCAGCCCAACATCGCTAAATTGATTTTTAAGTCTTTGCGAATTTAAATTCTTTAATACTTTTGGTGCATAATGTCCAACAGCATATACAGTTTTTGACTCATCTGATACTTCATTCATCGGCTGAGAAGGAAAGCCTATAGAATTGGAGCTGATTTCGCCTTTTAATGGCGCTACTGCATTATCAGCCATAAAGCCATCCAGCTGACCTTTGTCTACAGCACCTAGAACAATGAATTTTATTATGTTGATTTACAAGGTAGAAATAAAAGACTAACAAATAAAAACAACAATAAATTAATGAAAGAATTATTAGGTACAAGAATTAAAGTTATTTTAATTTAAATAAAAGCTTTTTAATATTTACTCATAATAAAGCTAAATAGCAGGTAAGCCATACAGTAGTCAGAGCTAATAAAAAAAAATACTAAAAACTTTTATTTTAGTACCAAGGAAATTTCAAGTTCTCATGTTATTGCATGCTATAACTGCCAACATCCTTTTAAATTCCTTATGAATAATGCACAAGAGATTCACTTTGTCCATTACCATACATTAAAATTGATGGGAGAAAAAGGGCTCAAGGCCCTCCATTTTAGAAACAATTACATAACACATCACTTATATTTTTTCCTATATGATAAAGTAAACAAATAATAAATAAACATAACAATGCACTTGCTGTTAGGATTACATTACTGAACACCTTTAAAAAAAATAAATAAACAAGTAAAAGTTGGAATAAAAAATCAGTAGTAATGAAGCTTGGATAGAAAAAGCTCTAAAACACAAGCTTTAACCGTTGGTGATGGGAGATGCAAAGACAAAAAAATATGAGGAGAAAGAGGGAGAGCGCATATATAGAAAAGGGGAGAGTCAGATAAGCGGCGTGTGTTATTGATTAGTGAAGACTTTTCCGTTTTGGAGCAGTCGTGCGTGAGGTGACGGTGGTGAAGCGATGGTAAAAAAGAGGGATAAGTATGGAATTGATGGAAAGAATACATTTATGTAGAAAATGTCTGATATTCGAAATGCATAAATAAAAAAAAAAAGGAAAATATAAATAAAAAAGCAAGAAACAACGAATAATAATGATGAAATAATGAAAAATAAATAAAACTCACGGCATATGCGAGAGAGAACCTTGTAGACACTGGGAAAGGACTTGTTGTTGCTCTTGCCCTTTAAACGCATATTTAGCAGCAGCTCATATCAAATGATATTACTTCGGTGCTCCTGCGGATTATCGCTGCAGCCAGCGATCTCTTCTTCTCGCGCGTTGTGTTGCTCCACTGCACATTCGTCTCTCTATACACACCACATCGAGTGTTTCGGTCGGTCGCAGTCTCTATCTCACTTTCTCTCTTCTCCAACTTGGCCAAGGGAAATAATAATATACGCGCGCGCGCGCGTGAGCCCGATATATTCTATATCACCGAGGACGTTGCAGCTATAAAAAGTTTCTCCCCTCTTTCTGCTGTAAATACTTGCACCCGCGAGATTTCTTTTTTTTTCTTCTTTTATCGCCCCTGAATCAGATATTATGTATAGGCATGTGAATATATACTTGAATATGTATGTCAGATGATTTTTTGGAACGATATTGTTCCCTGCGCTGATGCAGCAAAAGCGAGTGTGTGGAATGAGAGAGGTCAAGTACTTTTTTTTCTTCTCTATATATACCCCACCCTACTCTATCGTATTATATGCCTATGCCTATCTAAAAATCATTGATTTTGGCGTTCCAAAATAATATTGTGGGCTGACGATGCGCTTGGCTATTTTCTACTTGTAAAACTTTCAGTAGTTGCATCCTTCGATTTCTATATCCGCGCACTACTGATGCCTCTTTCACTTAATTAAAACATATCACTTTTTACGGCAAAAAACTTTCTTATTCATATCTGTTTACTTATTTATTTATTTATTTATTTACGGCAGCTGACGCACACTCGCACAATGTATAATCCAGAAAATTAAAGAGAAAGAGCACTATGTTTTTATACTGGCACTTACACAGCTGTTTATGATTCTACAGTTCTCTCCCGTAATTCATTTCACTTGGCGAGTTCTCGCCCACTTTTAATAAAAGAGAGAGACAATATAAATAGGTTCTTGCAATTCAATTTTGAAAAGATTAGCCTTATTAGCTGGATAAGATGTAGTCAACTCCCAGTCCCAGCTGTACGTCCCCTCCCCTTCTCGCCTTCCCCGTCTCACCAACCAATTGAGAGCTGACGAATTAAAGGGAAAAAAATATATGTTTACAGCTCATGCGCGGAGCGCGATCTCTTTAAAAAAATAAGCGCGCGCGGCTACAAACGAAATTTAACAATATAATACTTTTTTAGGCGACATACCTAAGGTGTTTTTACAATAATACGCATATTACTTGTGTAATACAATACACAAAAGATATTTTCACAGTGCTTATTATACATTCTGCTCCATTTTGAACAAGTTATTGCATTGTTTTTGGATATATAAGTCATCTTCTCGCAACTTATTATTGTTTAAAAAAAATAGTATTCGCAATTCCTGCTCGGCAGTGTTTTATTTCAACTCATGCGATTGATTTTTTTTTTTATATTCATATTGTAAAACATCTGCTTCTTGCACTTGTAAAATAATACTATTTTATCTATCAGAGAAAAATAATATTCTAAAAATATAATAAAAAATGACAAAATTTCTTATTTTTGACTAAATATAATTAATTTAGCACAATTATTTAATTATTTTATAGATTTTATTATCAATAATATATATATATATATATATATATA
>JAPYZE010000507.1:0-37836 GCA_030522805.1 Leptomastidea abnormis
AATAAAATATTGAGATTTTAAATATTATCAATTTAGTTTTTCAGAATTCTTTGAGAAAGCATTCTGCTAATGCAGTTAGCAGCGGTTTTTTTTCATTGTTTGATGTTTTAGAAGTGATATATGGAGCTTAGTGTATGGAATAGCGGAATCCTTGTAGAGATATATAATATTTAAGATTATTATTGGTATATGATACAGAGATTTATGCAAAAAATATATATGCATTATGAAGATAGTTAATGTGTGTATTAAGGCTTTTGAATGACTGAATTTTCTCGATAATCCATAAAATCAGAATCGCATTATAGGATGCCAAATTTACAATAAAATAGCAAACTTAAATCTCCACAAATTCGCGCTTATACGAGGAAGCTAATCCTCTTGCGACAAATCCGCAACGCGGTTTTTCATCCTATTACTAACATGCATACATACACATACATACACACACTTGCAAGCTCATCCATTAAAACCTTAAATCGATTTTGTCCATGTTAGTATAAGCGTCAACGGCAAGTATCGCTCTTAAAAGCAGGGACCAAAGTAAACCGTGGAAAATCAGATTCATCCATCTTTGAGTAGTTTTGTGGTGAGAGCGAAAGATACAAGCTCTCTCGGGGAATTAAAAATCCGAAAAGAAGCTTTTACTTGGTCATCGATGATGAAAGCAATATGGGATGACGAGACTTATTTTACTTTGGGGATCTTGCGATTCGATTCGCATTTTTTTTTTCTTTTTGGTTTATTTTTGAGATTGACTTGAGAGTTTATTTCTGCGTAGGTATTATATTAAATATCATGGTTAGGTATATTTTCTACGGTTGCATTATGTGACATATTTTTATATGTATTTTTCATTTTTAATGGTATATTATATGAAAGACGAGGAGAGAATTTGTTGTCGCCAAGGTGGACTCCTGTCTCCAGAGACTCTTATACGATGTCATA
Organism: Leptomastidea abnormis; assembly: GCA_030522805.1. NCBI lineage: Eukaryota > Metazoa > Arthropoda > Insecta > Hymenoptera > Encyrtidae > Leptomastidea > Leptomastidea abnormis. The sequence goes on from JAPYZE010000507.1 coordinate 949, forward strand.
TATTGTGTTTGAGTTTTTGTTACACAATGTAGGAAAACGTAAATATGGCATTCAAGAAAAGATTGAATGTTGTGGTATTGTTGCTTCAATGCACTGCAAAGTGATTTGAAAAATTCTAAATTCTAAATTTCTCGCTCAATTTTTTTCTAAAATACCCAAGCAAGTAGCTTAGTATCTTGAAATAAGCTAAAGTCTAGCTTATTTCCGTCAACTCGTTCTATATACATCCATCCTTAACGCACCTGCCCGGAGTTCCTTTTTACCTCCCAGGGGTCACCATAGTAAATCGACTTTAAGTAAAAGGAAAGGAAAGGGGGGGGGGTATAGGCGCAAACGGAAGACATAACGACCAAGCGTTAATTCGTAATACGAGGAGTTCTGTTGCCTTGCGGGGGAGGCGGTAACATCGAGGCTGAACTCGTTAGCTGTAAACCCTTCTCTTTTATGCAGGTACATATATATGTATATAATATATGAAAATATGTGTGCACGTGCTATGTCTTCCTGTTGTTTAAGGTCCCCCCTGTCCCTTACTGTTAACAGGAAGTTCCGGAGGATGCGTTTTCTGACTCGTGTGTCGCAAGTGTTAATGCGTTATCAAATTTAACTGATCATGTTTATTTTTAAAAAATTTTTAAATTTTGTTTGATTTGGTAAAATGACGTTTGACATTTTAGATGTTTGTATACTTTATGTTTACTTATAGATAGATTTGCAACTGACTGGATTTTGAATGAATAAGTTAAAAAAAAAAATCTTACAGTTTCATATTAATATAATGAATCATCGTCGATTTTTAGCAACATCATCGCTGATCACCGTTTTAAAAATCCGATCATTCCCGTATTCATAAAATTTTGAATAAAAAAAATAATAATAAAAAGTCATTAATATTAAACATAATTCATTCAACGAACATCCTGGCGCCAGCCCACAATTTCCACCTATATGCAGTCCCTTCCTCATTCAACAATATGCACCTTTGACGCCGCAAAAAAAAAGAAAAAAGAAAAATTATAAGAAAAGGAGTAACCGCTTGTACAAAAGACGGGAAAAAGGCGTTATTGTCGAGAAAGAGAGAACGCTGTAGGAGGGAAAAACGTGACTAAGTCGATTTCCCTCAAAGTCGAGTTACCTCATGCTCTATAATATCATTGCCATCATGGCGCGTGTCGACGTATGAAAAGAGAAGAACGTCTTGCAGGAAAGGAACTGTGTGTATGCCCCCCCTCCCCCTTCGTACTGAGGCCAACAGAGCGCGATAAAAAGGGCGTGTGCGCGGGAGGAAGGATATATCTTCCTGTGTGTGTATACATACACACACATACATGTATGCATAAGCTATAGTGGCTGACTTACCTGGCTAAAGTAAGAGGGTAGAACGCAGCGTTGGTCGTCGAGACGTGAGCTCTGCACCCGCTCGAGTAACTCGAACAAATCTTGTGTCGGACCCTGTAACATAAGAAAAAATATATACTTTTTTCAACACTCGCTTTTTTTTCCTAATTAATACGCGCATGGTTGCACCCTTTACTATACTGTAACTATTGCCCTACTCTCTTTTGAGTTTGTTTTTTCGTTTTTGTTTTTCTTCTTTTACTAGCACGGTTCTTTTGCTGGTTGATAATCAGAGAGTTCGTCTTGAAATACGAAAGAACTAACAAGATTTTGTGGCAGAGCTGCGAATTTACTTTGCTTCGACGATTACGTTCTGAGAGACTATTTTACTTGGTAACCTGATTTCTTTTTTTTTTTTTTTTGCTTTTTAATTTCCGGGAAAAATTTTGTTATGCGTTTAATGTTTATGAGCAGTAAGTTGGTATTCGCAAACTTTTGGAAAAACTTCGCGGATAGTACAGGAATATATATTTTGTTAACGGGGTTTTTTTTTAACTCCCTGGTAATTATAAATTTATGCCTTAACAGTTTAATGCTTAAGAAGTATTAAAAAAAAATTTAATTAAATGCTAAAAGTATAATTTCCAAGACTTTTATTTTTTTAAAGTGTTAAATTTTAAAAAAAGTTTACTCTTATAATTTAATATTATTTGTGAATAAAATAGTTGTTTAGATAAAATATTACATGAAATTGTCTGATGCAAGAATGATTATAACTTTGTTTACAATTCGGCATGTACTTTATTGATTTATTGACGTAATTTCAATAATTATTCTTAAAATAACTTTAATTTAATTTCAAATAATATCAGAATATTTTTATTATTTTATTTAATAAAGGAAATAATAATATCATTAATCAAGTTAAAAGTATTTTAATTAAATTTAATAATAAATGAAAATAAAAGTCAGATATTTCAATTAAAATATTAAAGAATGCATACCATAACAAATTTTACGCTTTAAATATTTTAAATTTACTTATAAATACACCATAATACATTTCAAACAAAATTAGTACTCTTAAATTAGCTCTCAAGCTCCAAATCCTCAAACAAACTCTTGATGCAAACATGAAAAAACCACAATTTCTTAGCAAAAAAAAGAAAATAGGCCAATTTTTAAACGAATCCTTGAATTAAAAAAGTAGCTTGCTTTTCGACCTAATTTAGAAACCAAAGCTTACGCCTACTCGAAAAGCGCAGCACAGAGTAATTACTTAATTGATGATAATCAGACGTGCGTTATCTACTCACCTTGAGCTTGCCATCCTGTCGGTCCTCAGAAGGGCTTCTACGCGTGGCATCCGTCTCGCAATAGACCGACTGCTCAAGCTGCTGCCTCCTGGAAAATCAATAAAATAAATGCATTAATTAATTGTTGCATATGGTAATACAATTCATTTATAAAATGATAATATTTTTTTAATTTTTTAAATTTTTAACGAATATTTTTTTAGTTTTCGTTAAATATTAAATTAAATATAAATTTGAATTTCGAAAAAGTACCAAATGCTAATTTTATTTAAATATCACTCAGTAAGTATATCACTCTTCGCCTTTTACTCCATTATCGTGCAGCTTTTCCTTTCCAAGCTATATGTATAGTCTGCACAAGCAAACCCGTCTTCTCTTTTTTCTCCTCCTCCTTCTTCGATCCTCCCTTTGAAAAATGAAAAAAAAAAGGATAACTCACGAAGGGAGTCGAGTTAATTGGGCCTTGCCGCAGCAGCAGCAGCTCGGGAGAAAGGATATATTTTTACGAAGTATATCCACCGTTAGCTTGGCCAAGAACCATATAGCACTGCCAGGAGAAAGACGAAAAGAAAAAAAAAACGTAAGCTGCGCGCGGGCAGATGCGCGGCTTTTGAGCAGCTATGAAACTCAAGCGAGACTGCACTTCTACCTCTATATCTATATATAGGCTAATGGTATATAGTCCGAAAAAGCTTCCACACACATACACACACTACACCTTCGATCTTTAGCCGTCGAGATTTTTGTCTTTCTATTCCCCGATACCAAAGAAAAAAAAAGGAAAGAGAAAGAAAGCAGCACCCGCGTGAAAAAGGACATGTGCGCTTGTATAGTGAAAGGGACTCTGTGAAAATAAGTATAAGGGGAGAAAGACAAGCTCTTCCAGAGTAGACTAATGGTCGATACTTAAAGGAACGTCAGTATAAAAAAGGATTTTTCTTTCGCTTCTGCTCGAGAGGATACGGATCACTATTAGGGTGATGCAGTCTTATGTGTGTTGAAGGAGAGAATGAAAAGCATCCGAAATGCAGCGCGATTTTTTTTTCTTTTTCCCTCCTCTGGCAATGAGAAATGAGAGTGACCTTGTTAGATGCGGGATGATGAAGCTTTGTTTGGATGTTATGTACAAGAGGGAATCTGTCGATTTTGCGAGGATGACATTAATTTTAGGATGTTTACCGAGAGAGGATACTTGCTTCTTGTATATTGAAGGAGAGCTGGTACTCTTGTTATGTAGGTCAACTAAAGTCTTAATTTAAATTGGATTATTTATTTTTTATTTTTATTTTAGATTTGTTTTTTTGATAAACAAAAATAAGTAAATTTTCGTATGCTTTATCGTTATTGATTTGTTTATTCTGTAAATGATTTCTAAAATATTTGTAAAAGAAAAAACTTGTATATTTTGTGATTGATATTTTTTTTTACATGAAAAGAGATATGACATTTAAAGGAAAATCGAAGTTTGACTGCAGTTAACGTCAATCAAAATTCTTTTCCTATCAAAGAATTTTTTTTTTTCTTTTCGAATTTAAATCATTCAAAAATTGATGTAGGTCAAATGATAACCTGGTAAATTTAACAAATTATAAAAATTAAGCAATACTAACAAAAAAAAAACTCTTCTTTTATATATTTAACACAAAATTTCCTATAGATAATTAATAACGATTAAAAGAAGAAACCACGAAAAAGTGAAATATCGTCTCTTAGACTTCATTTAAAACCCAACGATTTTCTTACCGTTAAATCAACTTTCCCCTCTCCTCTTTTTCTTCAGGTATACGAAAAAATTAATCTAATCAAGTAACTTCCTCAGAAACTCCTTGTCGTTTACCTCAACATTAATCTTTCAGAGTGGACTAAACATAGGTCAAGCGAGCGTCTATACTCTATTGACCCACACACTTTGAAAAACCACCACTACCACCACCACCCCCGTACAAAGACCAGGGGTACAAAGAAGAAGAAAAAAACGACAAAATCTCCCTTTTAGCTTAAAGTAGCCTCTCTTTTATACCAGGATCTGATTTTCAAAATAAACATCTGCGTGGGTTCGTGTCCTGAAGAAGAAGAAGAAGAAGACGGGTATATATATATATATATATAGTATGGTAGTGCCCTGTCTGTCAGTGGCAGCTGCACGTGTGTCTTCAAGACTATCTATCTATTTACCATGACTATATCCAAAGGCATCCTCGCATGAACACATACTCTATATATCGGCTTATTTTCTTCCGGCATACAAAAGTTTATGTGTGTATAGACTTTTCTATGGTTATCTCGAGCGTAAGAATTATATGTTGAAAGAAAAAAAAGAGAATGGACGATTCGTTGTTGTATGTATACCCTATAGGTTATTGCAGCTTGACTTATAGTGAGCGCGCCCCCACGTTAACGCTATTTTAGACACATAAGCACCTTCAAGCAAAAGAAGAAAAAAATGAAAGAAAAAGCTTGGAAATAAGACAGGTATTAGGATATACATTATTTCAATTTGGATAAAAACTACAAAATTTTTATATCGATTAGATTGTTAAAACTTTGTTTTATTTTACCGGAAATTGCATATACATGCATTTGTTCGTATACGGTATAAGTTATAACTTGAATTATTTTGCTTACGCGAGAGATATATTTCATTTATTAGTGCGTATACCTTTTTAGCGCAAGCAGGATATTTCAAAACGAACGATTAATCAATGTCAAACGTGGTATGTAAAAGGTATAGGAAGGAAGGGAGGCTGTATCATGTTTTACCAGCTCTATTGACAGTCTTATAAGAATTGTCAGGATTTGTGATGCGAAAATTTTTGGTCAAACTGTTAATCGCGATGACTAAATGATGAATTAAGAAAATTTTCTATAGAAATTCAAGTTTTGTTTCGGAAACATATAGATTTGACAAAAATGAATTATATTTGAAGTTGAAATAACTTTAAAAAAAAAAACGTAACAACAAAAAGGAATAGAATATTTTAGTTTACTAATAATTTATAAAACCATTGTTTGTATAATAGAGTTACAAGACAGAGAAAAATAGCACCAACTGTTGGTCTGCGTCCATCCGTGGATAAATGAGTTCACACACGCGTATAATGTCCTAACCCATTCAAAAAAAAAAAAAAAAAAGGAAAGGATCCAAGTTGTCATATAGAGTATCAAAACATATATATAAGAGTAAGACTAAGCGAGGTAAATCTCGCGCCACAATGACCCGCATACACCCAATTGACTAAAAACAAAGGATTGCACAAAGCGAAAAGTCCATCCATCGTCGTTTTTACTCGATTCGCGACCTGAAACTACTAAAGGGGGTAGTAAGTTAGGGAGAAGATGAAAAATTGTCAAAACGTCCGGTCGAGCAGATCGAAGCTTAGTGATATATATTATATCTATCTATGTATCTGTATGCTCAGCGGTGGTCCGAAGAAGAACTATATTCAAGAACCGGATTTTTCCGAGGATGGATATATATTCTCGGGCTATATTATTATCATAATCATAAAAAATATATATGTAACAGATATAGTGGCTCTATCTCTCTTTCGCGCTCGTCCTTCTCTCTCCTCCTATCCTATATGTAGACCTAAAGCATGGTTTACAAAGGCCCCTGGGGTCCGGCCAATTAAACGGGTTAATTCAATAAGCGCTCGCTGCGGGACGTCTCTCTGGCTCCTCTACACACATCACCCCGGTTATGTATATAGGTATACATATTATGCACCTATGCGCACTCTCTCTCTATTGCATATGAGCGAAAAATGCCAAAAGTGCAGCAGAGTAACAGATGTGCGTTGAGTGTAGTGGCTATGGTTGCGTGTGTGTGTGTGTGTGTGTGTGTGTGTGTGTGTATGCATGCACGTGGACTTTCGATTGCTATTGCTCGAGGCTCCGGAAAATCACGGTAGAATGAGTGACTCTCAAGAGTACCTTTATATATAGCCAAAATATACTCACTCCCGCACGTAAGTTGATGTAAAAATAAAAAAAAATAAAGAAGAAGCGAATATATGAAGCGTTGAAAAATTTATACAAAGGAGAGGGAGAAAAAGAAAGATGCTTATTTACGCGGCTGTGTGTACATAATACGGGCTCGATGAGCTTCGCCGCGGGGTAAAGTTTTACACGGTTCAGTGCAACGTTTAAGGATATGTAAGAGAGAGAAAGACCACTCGTTTACTCTTATAGCTACTGTAGGATATGATGTAAGGCCATGAGTCTCTATTGTACTCTTGGCGTAAATGTTTACGCTACTACGATTGCAAGTATAAAGCCCGCGGGCGTCGTACATACACATATTGAGAGACAATCTATATAAGGGGCCCTGATACTTTTGATACACACAGACGCGTGTATAAAGGTACATGTATAGATGGCCCGCATTAATTTCAATATGAACGAGCAGAAAGATTTTTGTCATCTCTATACTGGACACTGTCCGGTTTTTTTGATATTAAGGATTATATTATGTAGGTATTGCTGGAACTATTGATTTTGTTTGCGAGGTCAGACTGAGGAATATCTACATGTTATGTCTGTACTTTTGGTATTAGATATAGCTAAAGCTATACACAGACGGTGAGCGAGAGGATGTTTATTGTAACAGCTGATAAAGCTGAATATGTGTGATATGTCTGGGTTATGTTGAGTCAAGGGATTATGACGCTATATGTAGTGGACATGAATTTTAGAATTATGACGAGGATTATTTATGAGGGTGCTGAAATATATTGCTGAGATGGGGTTGGTAGAAGATGGAAGATTTTATGTATAAAGACATTTTTTGGTAGATAGGTGATTGATAATCTGTATTATAAAATAAGGATTTAAAGTTTGTATTATAATATTAAGGTTTATATTTATATTTTAAAAATGTATGAGGAAAAAAATTTAGATTTACAAATATAATTTTTTTAAAAAAAAAAAAAAATTGTTACTTTTTGAGTGTGCATAGGGATTCAGTTCAATCATCATATTCATGAGATTCTTTATATGTTTGTGAGATGTAAAAAAAAAAAAATATATATGTGAAAAAAGTAGGGTAAAATATAAGTCAAACTAGGTAAACATACTTGACCTTAAATAAGCTTTTGCATAACTATTACATAATTATTAATAGAAATGCACAATTCGTCAATTATCAAGTAGGCGATAAAAAAAAAGAAAATAATTCATCAATCATTTTGGTAAGGGTCTAAGAGTTTTCGTAACAAAAAAATTAAGTAAAAAATAGGTTCAACTAAAAGTCTATGACTTTGTTTTTTATGATATATGATTGATTGTGGAAACATGATATTTTTATCCTCTTGATAGGTCAAGTTAAATGACAGATAATGCGTATACGATAAAAACGAGATATTTTTAGTTTTTTTTTATCATACATGCGTAGAAAAAAATAAACACTTGAATAAATAATTCAACATTTTAATATTAAATAAATTTTTTTTCTTACATATAAAAAAATTGTATTTTTCAATCTCAGATCACACACGTCTATGCATCATTCACATGCATAACAATATCACCCGCATTTCATCCTCTTACCTAAACTCACCAAGATCTTTTTTTTACAACCATACAAATATACATACACCTCACCAATCCTTACTCACATCCCCATCCTCTTCACATACCTGTTCCCAAAAAACCCTAGTAACCTTCGCTTTTCATGCGAAGCCCATTAGATTTGACTCAAAAATGATCAGACCCCCTTTTCCCCCCTTCGACAAAAGGTGTCCACTCGTGACCAGACTGATCCCCACTTTTTGCCATCTAGCACCAAAAAAAGAGTCGACCTCGTCTCATACATGGCGTCAAAAGCATATACAGACTCTGACAGACAGATGTCCGAGAGGAGCATACAGAGCCACACACGCTGCTGCTGCTGCGACGTCGTGAACGACGACGTTAAGCGTTCAAACGTATGCTAATGCGCGCAAGAGAGAGCGGTGAAATGATTGATCGTCGAGTATAAGAGATGCCTTAAAAGAAAGAACGTACACAGCCCCTACGTGTATTATTTTTCTCTCCCTTACTATCAACTCTCAGCAAAAAGTGCTAATGTTCCTAGGTATCATCCCTAAGGTCGCGAGAGGGAGGATTGTTTTCTCATTGTCTGATAGGCTTACTAGACACCTCTTTGACGAATGACTTTTTCGATGTGAGTGTGTGTGTGATGAAATCGGATTGACAGACCGACGCGAATTTTATCCGTGACGATGTTGTATTCGGTGTTAATTTACGTAATGGTACTTTGGGATTTCCGGTTTTCCGATTTGGATAGGATTGACATATATAGGCTGTCGATCGTAATTCTAAATGAACTGCCATGGTTTTTTTTTTTTTTTTTTGGTAGGTGATTGTAATAAAAGCGAGATGCCATTAATGTCAATCTAACCTGGATTTATCTATTAGTTTTTACGATAATAAAATTAGGTGTGTACACCTACATACGTTCATGAAAAACTTTGAATTGCGGTGTCTACTTTAAAGAAACTTTAAATTTTAGAGCGAGAAAAAATAACGGTATATCCTAAATCAAATCACCGCAGTAATATTTACCGAACAAACCATTAGATCATTTTTAATTCTATAAAACCATTCTTACAATACACGTAATCCTAGTTTATATAGCCGCGATTGAAACATCAAACTACCCACGCTGCCTATATATATAATATACACCACTAAAACCTTTACCATCTCAATAACCATATCCTCCCATCTACCCTATCGAAAAAAAAAAAAACATAAACCCACAAACGTCCCCCCAAACGTTAATTCCATCAGGGCGCGATCTCTGTTAATGATCATGTATAGATTCCAAAGCCACATGTATAGAAAGATCTAAACGCATTACCGCCACCAGCGCGAAATGAGATTATATCCACGTTGGAAAGAGATTCTCAATATATACGCAAGTAGCATCTGTTCAATATATTCATATACACTTACATATACGTTCGATTTTTTACGCGATCGGTCAGCCACGCCCGATTAGCATGTTATCCTCGGTAAATATTATATAGGCCCCCCCATGATCATATAATACGACGTCAATGCGATCGACAGGCAAAACGCGGTTGCTTGGCTCTATATGGACCCATCGTATAGAACCCCCCAGGGTTGTAGTCCGCGACAACAGTAGGAGAACAAGCGCCCCGGGAGTTCAACGACTTTATTAAACGAAAAAAAAAGAGAGGGGGAGGATGGAGGGTTGAGCGAGGAGCACTACGCAAATGTCGAGCGAGAGATGCGCGCGCCCTCTTTGGGGAGGGGGGGTATACCCCTGCTGTTGCAGCTACTGTTGGCGCCGCTCATTATTACCCTGCTGGATCAATCATTTGAGTATGGTTTATTTTTGAGTTACCCCTGATGTTCAAAATTGTCCCCTGATTTTCAGTTCTAGCTTATACTTTTGATGAAAGAATGAATAAGATGACAAGCTACGGAAACTTTATGGTTGATGGAAAAGTGAGATTACGCGATAATTGGTTGTTGCGATTTCGCACGCCTTCTAGTTTTTCTTTTTTCTTTTCCATTTGAAATGATTTTGTATCGATCGATCATTACAAAATAACTGATGTGTTGCTTGCTTACGAGTGTTGCTTGATTTTTCTTTATTAGATTTTAGTGTACTATAAGATTTTTCCGTTTTTCTAAATTTTCCCAGAGAACCAGTGATGTTCGACAGCTGTACGTTGCAGGTCGATCTGATTTACGTATGAGGGGTGAGTTTTTTTGTTGTAGTTTTTTTTGCGTTTGATCTTTGAGCTTGGTTTCAATTATTTATGCGACAGTAAATTTTTAGATCGTGATTATTTAAGAGCAATAGGCGGAGATTCAACTGTAGGTTAAAAAAAAAAGAAATGATTTTTTGAAGGAATAAATATATTTCAGTATGATTATATTAACTGTCATATGGTTAAAGCTATTTTCGTAAATTTGAAGATCAATTTTTTCCTGCTTAATACGTGACATTCCGTTAAGGCCACGAATGAATCTGATACCACGAAATGCAACGTTTATTTTTCTTTCGTGCTTATGCGGCTGTATATATTCATATATTCAGAAGCATAAAAAGTTGGTAGAACGAAAAATGTTTACACTTCGCACCCTAAGTTTTTACCTTCTCAAAAAAAAAAAAATCCAAGTTTCGTTTAGACTTTTCTGTATTAGATATAGCGATGCACCCGCATGATAAAAAAAAAAAGAAGGAAACAGCATCTCACATATCCTTGATGTAATCGGTCTTCGATCATCTAAATCCAACACATACATAATCCGAAAAATATCAACGAGTTAAATCAGCTTCGTATCCGTTCGCCAAGCTGCTGCTTTTGCTGTTGCAGTCTCGCGTGAAAAAAATACACCGATCAATCTGTAACGTATCTGTCATTCACAGACGTATATCCTAAAAAGCCACATGCAGCCACCCTCGAACAATTTTATCTTACTGGCAAACTACAGTTGTAGAACAGCAAAGCTACACTACACATGAAGTATACAAGGACAGAAAAATAACTGTAATGCTAGCTTGATTAGAATGAAAAAAAAAAAAAAAAATGAAGAGAGATTTAATGTCGGCTGTCGCGAAAATTCATCTCGCGCCTCCCCGCAGCTTCTCTCTCTTGATGTCAGAGAAAAAAATGTCCTGAGTATTAGAGATGAAAAATCGGGGACGAGTAAGGGATGAAAAGTAGCACAGACAGGCTAGGCGCGTGTTGGAGAACGAGAAAGAGAGAAATAGAAAGTGAGATCATAAACAAGCGGCCGGTGGTAATTTCGAGGGTGCGCTTGAGCGAACTAGAAGATGAAATAGGGAAGGGAAGAGAAATGATATATGTTATGGATCGCGGGTCTCATATATATACGTACACTCGCAACATATGTCGTGTATATATATGCGCGCCTCTCCTCCCGCCCGGACGATTCCAGTAGTTGTATACCTACTAGCTGCAAACCGAGCTTGCTTTTTTACTGTCTCTCTCTCTCTCTCTCTCTCTCTCTCTCTCTCTCTCTCTCTCTCTCTCTCTCTCTCTCTCTCTCTCTCGACTTCGATCTACGACTCGATTTGCATAGGCTTACGTATATTTCATCCCTCATTACCATTATTACGAGAGTCTGTGTATATTTTTCATAAGTGTGTATGTATATGTATATGATGTCGAGATGAAGTTTGGTTGACGCACGCGTGTCTTACAAAAGGGATCTCTCTCTCTCACTAGTTCGCGCCTCGAGAGGACGTGAAAGTGTGTTGTATACATATATACGTGTATAAAAGGAGATGGAGTACTTTAGTTGATGCGTATTGTGTTTGAGGATAAGAGCTGGGTTGACTATATTTTTGTGAGACAAGTATGTACGTATGTATGTATGTACTTGACGCGAAAAAAAAGCGAAGTCGATGTTTTTAAAGTGTTTTTACGGGGGAGTATATATATAAAAAAAAAAAGAAGTATGAAAGGAGAAATAAAGAAAGAGATGTAGTGTTAAGTTGTAAGGATGTATATAGTTGTTGACGGCTGTCGCTGATTTTGAATGATTGATTTGTTTGCTTGTTAAGATTTATTTGTATACGTTTAGTGTACATATGTGTGGTGGATGATTACAATGTTTAATTGTAATTTGACTTTTAATTTTTTTGATTTTATTTGAACTTATGGTTTAAATTTGATGTGTTTCGTGTTATGTATGAATGATAATTTTAATATTTTAATTTATAATATGCGTAATATAGATAATCAGGACATTATGTGAATTTGTAATGTTTGTTGTTTGTTATATACCTATACTTGTTGAGAAAATTATGGAAGCGCATTTGCAAATTTCCAAAAACTATTTTGTATTTTAATCACATGATAATAACAATGATTATAATATCGTATACATAAGTTGATTAATAGTAATCTTATTTGATAAATCACTGATTTATTTGTCCATACGACACAAAAATAAAAAAATATCAAAGTTACAAATATAACCCAATTCTCCAAAAACTTTTTTCAAATAAAAAAAAAAAAATTAAACCAAAAAGTCACTCTCGCCTACTCAACTCCCACAACTTAGTCGTCTAAAAACTTGAAACCCATAGTATTACCATGCCTCACGCGTCAATCCTACACATAGAGCCGCCTGTCAGCACATAACATGAGTAAAAGAGAGAAAGAGACAGAAAGAGAGAGTCTACAAAGCCTGAAGCAATACAACATACACATATGCGTGCACTTGGTTTCTCTTCTTCTCCCCTGCTTTTACCCTTACTCTTTCTTATTCTCTCAGCGACAAGTCGCTGGAGAAACAAGAGCTAAAAGGAGGGGTAGGTATATAGGTACAGCTCGTTGCAAATGCAATAGGAATAGGAGAGAGAGCGGGGGCGCATTTCAAATTGACATCCGATATGTATATATACCTACATATATATGTATCTGTAGATGTATATACACATACACGTGTGTATAACCACGTATTAAGCTAAAGCAGCAATGTTTTTGGCGGGGTTGAACTGCCGCGGTATTATTATACAACTGTGCTATAGCTCCAAGGCATTGGTTGTGCTATATATTATAGTACTTCCACCCCCTTTCGTTTGCTTGATATATAACTGAGAGAAGAGAACGACTTGTTATAATACGCGGCAGCGAAACTCTCTCTCTCTATCTCTCTCTCTCTCTATGAGTGGTAGTAGTGATATTACTAATCTCTTCATAAATATGGATCTACTAGCAAAGAAGCAAAATGGAATTTCATTTGAGTAGCTTGATTGTTGAGCTAGTAGGTATAGCTACTATTTCCAACGTTTCTGAGTTTTATTCAATTTTGTGCTCTCTTATACTGATACTAATAAAGTGATATCTTATGCGGTTTTTTTTTTTTAAGAGATACCTTTTTGTGTGAAAAAGATGGTGTATGAACTTTTAGATTTTAAATATAGGTCATAGAAAAAAACGAAAAGGCTTAAATTGTTTTGTACAACTTTTTTAAACTTTATTTTTGTTAAGGCTTGACAAAGTAAAGTTAAAATTTACTGTGAGTTAATAATTGTTTCAAATTTTAGTTTTGTAGATTTGGTGTATAAGCTAAGCTTTCCTTTTTTCACAGACTAGTAGACAAATCTAACTAATTTAGCACAATAGAAATTTCTGGTATTCATGCATACGAAATTGAAAAATAAATGGCTTTGTTAAGTCAGGTATCGAGAGTCGAGGTTGTATTTACAAGTTTGTGAAAAAAAAAAAAAAAATGCAATTTCAAGGTAAACGGATTTAAAGTTTTACGCGTGGCAATAATAAACCTATAGATGTACGTATAATATACGAGTGTGACGGCAATCAAAAGATCCGTAACCTTTCATATACACTTTTCTATCTCCCTAAAACTTGTCAATTACAAAACTTTTCTGGCAAATTGGACTATAAAGTATTTTCAAATACTGTGTCGTTTCTCGTGACAATATAGTGAATTTTTTTTTTTATTTCAGAGACTACGTATAAAAAGCATCGTTAGAGAGTCGTAAAAAAAAGAAAAATTCTTTATTGGCATACATTTAACAAAACGTCATTTTGACAATTTTTCCCTGGAAAAGAAGGATTTAAAAATCAATTCAAGCAAAATAAAATGAAAAAAAGATTTAAAGTCCTATATATACATCCTTGATCTGTAACAAAAGTCACAGTTGACCCTTTTGAAAAATCAAACTTTATTCTCAGCATCCTCTCTTTACAGACCCTTTCCAAAATATAATCTCAAAACTCAAAATCTGCAACGGTCAAGTCATCATCAACAAATCAAGTGATGCTATTGAAAAATCCATAATACACCACACAGCAGGATCCTCTCACACCCACACTCTATTTTTTTTTTATCCTTTAACAATGATGACTCTCATATCTACTGCTGAGATCCGTGTCAAATAATCATCGCGTCCGATCAAAACAGAGAGGAAACACCACGTCTGCAAAGAGAAATACCGGTATACATATAAAACCATCGAAAAGAAAAAAAAAATCAGCGGCATGTCCACTATGGGATACGTGTATATAGAAGAAAAAAGGGGGGGTGTGGTTGGTTTGAAGCCGCGCAGATGAAGCCGTCATTATAAAAAGGGGGTTCTGAGGCTTTAACGTGTCCATTATATTGCTGTATAGAGTTCGGAACAATCATCGGGGGCGATCTGGCGATTTGATGGGCGGTACTGATGCTGACCACTACCTCGCACTCTCTGATATTTCAATGAACAAAACTTCTGCTGTTGATGCTGATGCTGCTCTTGTTGTCGGTGTATAGGAAAAGGGTAAAAGTTAAAGAGTTGAATTCACTCTTATGTATAGGACTACCGCTATAATTGTAAAAGTGCAGTCTCTTCTTTTCAGGAAAGAAAAGGGTAATTATTACTCTTTTTTTTCTTTTTGTTTTTATGAGTTTTAAAAGAATAGTCGAGTACTCTCGAAACATCATCCATTCTGCACTCGTTAAATGACATGCAAATACTATAGATTTATATCCATATATAAACATTACTACTCAATCGTATAATGGACTGAATAATAGTTCCAAGTCCATCAAAAAAGAAAAAAAAAGTTTTATATGTATAATACCCTAGAGAGAGATCGTAAAAATCAAACATATAGTATAGTAAAGCTCCCTGGACGTCTCGTCAAACACCAAAATGCTACTCTGTTTTTACGAGCTCACCCAAAAGGGTAACTTGCATGTAAGGGTGTATATACATGTATATAACCAGGATCACACCGATAAAAAAAAAAGGTGAATAGAAAGGATTAACCAAGCGGACACATTATACTATAGTCTGGGTGTCGGAGACCTGCGAAAAAAGCGGATTACACGTGATGTGGCACACGCGTTCACCAAAATATATATGTATCAAGGCTTGTGTTTTGCGGAGAGTCACCTCTCACTTTTATACTATATATACCTTTCTTTCTTTCTTTCTTTCTTTCTTTCTTTCTCTCTCAGTTCTTTTCGAAGTCAATCGTCGTTGAAATCCACAGACCAGAGACAGACTTTTTTTTTATTATACTCGCGCTTCTCTATATATACCAATGGATTACACGTGCGAAAGCCAGTCGGGAGATTACTATGGGCGAATGCGTCTGTGTGTTAGGGGAGCAAAGAAAATACCTATCGTATCTATATATATATATATATATATACACAGTAAAGAGATTCGAGTGCAATTGCCCGTACGTGCGATGCTCGTCAAGGCAGAAAGTTAATTTCAACGCGTGGTCGCTTTATCGGACCAACCGAATACAATCGGTTTTCTTTTCTCTCCCTCTTTTTTTCTCTCCTTCCGACTGTTCAACTAAGATCAGCAATAAGCTGAGGTGATGTTACATGATACTGTATATAGACTTTTCGCAAATTACGTGGTGAGTTCGCAAGAGCGCATGATTTTTTTTTTTTTTTGACTGGTATGATTACTACTTCTGCTTCTGCTACAGTGAATATTTTCATTAATAGATGTGTAAGGAAACCGGTTCTTTTTTTTGTGTGTTTATCTTTTTTACTGCTACCAAATATGTAAATGGTGTGTTTTATTATTGCGATTGTTTGTTTTACGCTGTTGCTGTTTGGCGTGACGACTTTATTTGAAATCATTGCGAGATGGACCAAGTTATATTATATGATTGAGCAAGACTATATGTATAGAAATACATGGTTGTCTAACATAATCTGATATATAATAATTGATTACACCATATATAACACAATGCTCTAGAAAAAAAAAATGAAAGAATTGAATAGTACAGGGCAATTTTCATATCGAGAAATAGATAGAGTAATTTATTGAACTGCTATAGTCATCGTTATAGATGAACCCAGCTTATAGTATGAGGACACAAGCATTCAAATTTAAATAGACCCATTAGTCACGCGAACACCTACGCATATGTAGGGTAAAACAAACATTGGTATAGTATAGCAGCTGTGTGAGAGACTGATATCTCAATTAAAATTATACAATTACAGAAATGAAGGTAGACTGAAAGAATAGAAAGCTAGATCAGAATTAAAAATAACTCTACCTTCACCCACGCATCATCGACTATCCTACGTGTGTCCGTTCATTCGATCATACATATGGATCTGAAGTGTGTATCTCAAAATTTACATATATATACAACGATCTGTGGTTATATTTATGTGAGTACATATATTCGGCATATGGGATTTACGTTGAATTTTCGAGTATGGGTGCTAACGTGTCTAAATAAACGAGATGGCACATATCGTGTAAACGGTGACGTCTGACATGAGGGTGGACACGGGGGTTGGTATAGTATAATATATGTGTATATGTATGCCACGTGATCGAGATGCTATGTCTAGATTTAAGTTTCGATTTTACGAGAGACTTTGCACTATATGGGTATATATGCATGTATAAGCGACAGATGCGACCTATGGTTTTATCGGCTTGAAAATTACTGTCCGTTGGTTGATGTGTTGTGAGTCAATGAGTATGATGGTGGTAACTGTATGTATACGTAGAGGAGCTGTGGTCTATTAATGTAAATTAGCATGAACGCTGTTATTACAATTTTTTTTTATATTTTTTTTCTTTTACTATATATGCTATAACTTATTGACCTTAAAAAAAAGCGTTACCTAGGTTTATCACAACATAATACACAGACAAGTAATGGTATGCGCGTGTTCGCGTAAACATAAATCAATCGTAACACTTTAAAAATTTTTTCCAAAATGTAATAGTTTGTAACATACCAGTAGAAAAAGAAGGCAACAAAAATCTACAAGCACACAAATTAGTGAATCCATTATCCTACTAAACTAATCGGTCATCTGTCATACTCGCGTTAAAACTGATCGATCCTTGAGGCTAAGCTAAACAAGAGAGGAAAGGAAACCAGTGGGCTGGAAAATTTTTAGGAAGAAAATTAGTATGCGACGTAAAAAGGTATATAGTAGAAGTCGAAGAGTCGATCCTGTGTGGCTATATATGTAAGACGTTAGAGACAGGCCGAAACTGTCTTTTAGAGACCCATAAACGTCATGTCTCTCAAGGGAACAGGGACTAGGAAAAGAGACGGCTGGCTGAAAAAGAGAGAAAAATTAACGATGTTATATGCTCGCGCCGACGCATATATATATTTTGGCCTTGAACGAACCGTATAAGACGTTAAGAAAGAAGGAAAGATGAAGAAAGAGGGTAGGGAGAGAGAAAGAAGCCAATGTGCTTAGGGAATTCTTGTGTATATTTTTCCGGTACATGTCATAATGTTTTGACTTTAATGGTAAGATGAATTTTTGTAAATGTGGGTTATAGGAGATGTATGTCGCGATTGGAAAATATAATTATAGGATGTGTATGCTGATCTATACCGAAATCAAAGCGTAAGTTTTCGAAACTATATTTTTTACGTAACTGGTTAAATAAAACAAATACCAAAAAAAAATATAAGTAATGCTATCCGACTTTTTCCTTTTCCATAACGTACAAATTACCGTTATTAAAACCTCGTACATTCAACCCTTTTACTCTCACTTACAAAGCAAAGAAATCTAAAAAAAAAAAAACAGAGTCATCCCCTTACCATAGCGCATCGAAAACGCATTTGTAAAACTTCAATATAAGCGAGCGGAAAAAGGCGCATGAGTAATATCCGAGCTTATATTATTATACACACACACCAGGTTACGTGAAACCGCACGCGACCCACTGACACGCGGCATCAACGCGTGTGCATGTAACATGTCCCCTTCCCCTAAAAAAAAAAAAAAACTGCGTATGTATAACGGCACGCCTTATGCTTACTCTATATCTTCTCCCCCTTACCAAAGTTTCTCATCAAACGCGTATATTAGTGCACATGTTGGAATATCGATTATGATATAGTATGCTGAATTTTGGTGTTAAAGAGGAAATGCAAGCCTGTATATAGTATAATCGATTTGCCAAAATCACGGCTTGCTGAGAAATTGGTTTCGCATCATCCAAGTCTCATTGATGTATATTATCGATCCTACCTACCTAACCTACCTTCATTAAGCGATAATTGGGATAGGCTATTAGATGCAAAATGCTTACTCATCCCTTGCTACTACGATTTTTGACTAGTTCGAGTATGATTAACCTAATGGCATATTGAGAGAAAACAAATTTTAAGTGATACGATTTAAATTAATTTTGAAAATGTTTTTTTTTCAATTTACCTAAAACCGTCGTCTATTGTATTCCGAAAATGTATTTTCAAATTTTCATTTATTAGAAATGACAATCAATAAAGCTTTGAAACTATTGTTTTAAACAATACTATAAACGATTAGAGTATTAACTGTTATCATTTGCTCAATGCTCCAGGAGAAAAACAGTCTTTTGGTTGGTGAGCATGAAAGGTTTGTGGCAAATTCCTCCCACCCCTATAGTATTAATCTCTCTATATTCATATTCAGCTATTGTATAATTCCAATTGTGGCTATATACATGTATAGGGTATAACGCTTAGCCGCTTGAATTGACACTTTCTTTGAAACTAGTCGCATGTATTTTTGTGCTTGTATTAATTGCGAGTAGCAGATTTGAAATTGAAATGTATTCATTTACGCGTTTTGGTATATCGATTAATGCATTAATTTACTACGTCCCTTTTTTTAAGGGATGGACATTCTTTTTTGTTTTGTTACATCGGCCGGACGTAATTTACAAATAGAGTGTAAGTCAACCGAGTGGAGGAAATACGCTTTTCCACACGACTTGCGTAACAGTTTGGCCACGTAGTTATATATCGGTGTTATATGTATATATAACCATACTACCTTGTAATGGTTTAAGCGACAAACAATAGTATTGAGGTATTGAAGGGATGGACTTTTCATTGATTCTACAGCTTTACTTTGGGCGTATACTGGAATGCGAATCAATTTGCAACTTTGATTTTGATCAATAGAATCGTTGAAGTCTGAATAGTGTAATCGATTTTGGTGATATGAAAAAATTGTGGTTGTTTCGTGATTCAATAAGAATTTAATCTTTTATCAATTATTTTATGATGTTCAATTGTCTTTTTATAACTTGATTTGAAATGATATCAGATATGACATTACACTTCTTCTTTTTTTTTTCTTTTCAAATATCAATAAACTTTTTAAATTATTTGCTAACCAAAAATTTTAAAGAGAAACAAACATTTGTTACGTAAAACAAACAATAATTTTTGTAAGTAAGAAAGTACTAACTGTTGAAGTACCAACAAACGGATGTCATACCGTCACGGAACTTTTGTTTAAGCATCCTTTCCCGTGTGTCGCTCATCGTCAGTGCAAACATCACCAAAAACCCATACGACACTTGTTTCAATAAATCCCCGTTACACAATTCCCCCCTTTCCTTCTACCTTAAAAAAAAAAAAACCCACTAAAATCATCAAAAAAATCCTTCCAACGACTATACTACCATTCGGTAATCGGAAAATCTCAGAGACAAAAAAAAAAAAAAGAAAGACATAGCTAAATCCTTCGTTCATCAAACTGACTATAGCCATCACAAATAAGAGTCTAATCTTACCTATACCTGTCTCCCGCCCCTTTTTCATACTTCCGAAAAAAAAAATGAATACAAAAAAAAAATTCTATCGTAAATTCTCCCTTTTCTGAAATGTAGGTACCCTAAAAAAAACTGTCCGAGACATATCACATAATGTACACTTTATGCGGTTTTTCGCACGAATGAACACAGTATAAGACGAAAAAAGACGACTTGCAACGACGATGATCCGTTTGACATTGATCCGAACAAGCGAGCTTCCTTCTATTTCTGTCCGTTTCTCTTCTTACAAAACGATCATACTCGTACTGAAAAACCACAGTCTGTCTTAGGCTTCTTTCTCCCGTTATGTGTATCTAAACACCGAATAGAAGGAAAATACATACCTACACACACCCAGGAAGAGAGAGAAATATACAATAATTTCAATTCAAAAAGCCAAAGACAAACTCATAAATTCGGAAAAATAGGCAATAACGTAATGTAAGCGCATCATAAACAAGACCAAAAAAAAAACCTCAGCGTGCTGTATTTATAATACATATACTTTCTTCCAAGACGGAAGATGAAACACATCCGGAAGAGAAAGATGCTCATGTGTATATACGCGCACACGTTCGTGTGGGAGAAGACAAACACCTAATAAAGCAAATTAGACTCGCGCTCACGAGTAAAAGAGAAAGCCAATATTGCGCGTATATTATAATGCAGCCATGTAGGGTTTACTATACATAAAAAGACCGCCCGTCGAGTTTATATTATATTCTCACACGGTGTCTATACGTCCCATTTTCCTTCGACTCTTTACGACTTGCGAAGGGTTTAGAAGACGAAAGAAGAGAAGAGGGGGGAGGGTTGCATATAATACCGGTGCAGCATCCCTCATATATTTATATACGATGCAATATCCTCGAGGATTGTGCCTGTGCATATATATGCAGCTATTAGTATATAGAAATTTTGGCAGTGGTATATATAGTAGTATATGGACTTACTACTCTCACCCCTCGGCTTTTTCTCTCTCTCTCCTTTTACACGTAGCCGCCCTCTTTTGTACACCGCCGTCGGTGGGACTTTGTGGTTTTTCGTATAACGGGCTTCGATCGGCTCTTTCTCCCTACTCTTTTTTCTCTCTTTTGGATTCTTGTCATCTGTTTCTCTCGCATTGATCTCGGGGTATATATGTGGTACGGTAGTAGCGAGGGCGGAGTTTTTTTCATATCTTTTTTTTAACTTTTTTTTTTTTTAAGTAATTGAGACGTTTTTTTTTGTTTGTCAATGGCTTGTATATTTTTTTGTTCTTTTTATTTTATACGAGAACTCATTTCCGCGATTAATTTGTCGCTTGGCTATTGGCGAATCGTGCTTAGTTAGTGTTAATTTAAAGAAACGGGGAAAAGTGCCTGGGAAATATAAGCCAACGTAAAGATGATTTCATATAGTTTAAGGAAGAAGAAGAAAAAAAATTGAGGATGTAATTGTGATAGTTAATTGACCGATTTCTTAATTAGTTTTAACTAGCTTGCTTTTGCGGATATTAAAATTTTAAAATTAATAAGTATCCATTTTTTAGAAAATTTGAGTATAATTAATGATTAGTTATAGGCTTTATTTCATTCAAAAAATATCCAGAACAATAAATCATCATTCAAGATATTAAAAAAAAAAGTCAAATTACCAAAATCAATTTAATCAGCGATGAAAATTTAAAATTAAAGTCCTTGAATATAAAGCCCATTCTCAAATGCTTAATTAAACGAGAACGTATAGTTAAAGCATCAAGAATCTCGCGGTCACACGCAGAGAAAGAGAGAGGAAGAGTAGGTATATCACGCCTATATATACACGTAATCGGATCCGCTTTTAACGTATAGTAACTGCCCCTGTGGCGTTGCATGCATACATATACACATACACATCAGGAGAGTAAAGGAAGGAGTCATCCATGCACAAGCTTTCGGCCATATTTCATTAAAGCGAAAGCCGATCCTTCGTTAATTAAATTCGGCGCGATTACACCCTCCTCCTTCTCCTCCTCTTCCTCCTACCCTTGCCCTTTTTACCTTCTATACCTCTACAATTCCGGTTATTGCATCGAAATAAAGCTTCCAATGTGTTGCAATCAACGTGCAAATTCGTACGCTGATTTTGATGAAAAGAGGTTCGGAAAAGAGGTATGGGGGATGCAGTTTTACGATTTGAACGAAGAGTTTGATTTTCTCAGTAACAGTAGATATATATGCACAAGGGTCTGGTATATATAGTGCAAATAGATTCCCCTTCGGGAATCCGCTTAGGGGTAGGAAATACATGTGTGTGTGTGTGTGTGTGTGTGTATGTGTGATGCAGCTATTATTGTGACGGTCTCGTGCGATTATTCCGGATGCGCAAAGTAAACATTTTAGAAATTTAGTTATAGCTAACACGCGAATGCCTTTGAATACGTATGAGATTATGGGTGGAGGAATAGATGGATGGATGAAGGCGTATGATAATCCCTTTATGCAAAATCACGATTTGCGATTTGGAATTGTAGATGGAAAAATTTTTTAGATATTTTTTTTAGTTTATTTTTTAGTTGATTTTTTTTATGATGGTGTGAATTGAAATTTGTGGGATTAGATATGAGTTTTTTGTATGCGTCATATTTTTTTTTTTATTTAACTGAGTGTAATTGTTCTGAGTACACGATAAAATCTTTCGAAATCACTTTTAAAGAGGATAACGAATTGGCGCCGTGGCCTAAGGCTAAAATAATATACATATATAAGCCAGTCGAATTTCGTTGAAATAAATGTTTTTTATACGCTTCCTCATGTCGGCAAAATTACGTAGCCTACTGTGTGTGTGTGTGTCATTCACTTTAGCTTTAGCTTGACCAATAATGAGAAGATTAGTCAGAGTTTTTCTCTCTATACTCTGTGTCAACGAGTATAGTCTCGTCTAGGCTTTTTATATGCTTTATATACTTTAAGTGCTTTAATTATACTTTTATAAATTAATTGATTGACAAACAAGCTGTTTTTAAAAACAAAAAAATAAAATATTATAACTAAAAAAAATTGTTTTAAAATTAAAAATATAATTTATTTGCCAAATCAAGCCCATAATCTATATGTCACACTTTTCTTCATAGTAAAACCAGTTTCCCTTTTAATCTAGTAGTATACCCATGAGACTTTGTTCTTACACAATCAACTAAGTCTTTTTTTTGCTCTTCTGTACAGTTTCATCCCACGTGGGTCACATAAAACCAATGACCAAGTCCGCTCTGTATATCCATCGCTTTCAAAGCGAGCAAAAAGAAAAAGATAAGAACACCAACGTACGGCTGCCTCTGCCCGCGGCGTCATTTAATTGCTCGTTTCCTGTACCGCAAGAGAGAAAAATAAAGAGAGCGAGAAAAACGACCTCGTCTCACAACTCTCGTCTCTCTTCTTCTCCTCCTCCTCCTCGTGTGACTTTCGCGTAACTACTGCATCTTTGACCCGTACATGCGAGTCATCATCGGTCTCTTCGCCTGAATGGACCAAGAGACTTGACTTCTCCGGTTCTTTATTTTTTTTTTTGCCACCGGCTTTTTACGGCTCAACGTTTCTCAATGATCCGTGCATGAGTCTTTTTTGGATGCTGAGAGAGACCCTTCTGAGGAGCCGAACTTCGTGGAATTATTTATGTGACGCTTGCAAAGTCTTGGTAAATTTTTGTATGAGTAATTTTAAAAACTTTTTTGTGGGGAATAACGAAATTAGCAAAGATAGGTGCAAAGTGTCATAAATCTATAAGAAAGTAATTTGTTTTAAAATTTTTTTTTTCAATTTTTTTTAGTTATTACGTTATAGTAGCGTAAAATTTTTACTCGATATAATACGATTTTATAAAATATCTTGTAAAAGTTCTTATAAAAATTTTTAAGATTAATTATACTATAAGCTTCTTTTACTGTAATACGATTGTGATCCTAAGAAACGTATTATTGTATTTTACAAAAGAAATGATGAATTTCACGACTTAAAAGCTCAATCGAGAAAAGGTACTATAACACTTTCATTTTTTTATTTCTGACTTTATTCATCTCTCGATATTGAACAAGAACTGGATTATAACCTTTTAACTTGAATTTTATATTCTACATCATTGCCATTCGCAATTCAACCCGACAAACTAATTTAACAGACTTATATATTTTTTTCTATTCAGCAAATGAAAAATTAAAAAAATAAAATAAATTCCATTATCCTTAGATCTTTCCTTATCTTAAAAAGTGTTTTTAGTTAAAATAAACTTTTTGTCTCAATAAATATAAAAATAAAAGAAAAATAATTTTTTTCAAAATCAATTATAGCTGCAGGATCTAATGATTACAATTCCATTGGTCACGGTGTCCTATAAAAACAATACAATAAACAGCACGTGCTCCCTTCAAACATTTATCCGCCCTTAATTATCCGACAAATTGCCACTCCAGAAATAAGTCTAATACTTCACAAAAATAGATAAAAAAAAAAATAAAGTCAAGCAATTTCCTTTTACTAATATATAGATAATAATCCGAAAAAACAATCCGCATGGACCCGATCTATCCAATTAACTTCTGTACTCAGCAATAGCCAGTGGTCGTCCACCACAAATAAAAATAAAATAAAAAAAAAAAAGAAAGAAATTAAGAGGAAGGACAGGAAAAGAAATCAATTACTCATCGACGACAAGGCATACCGATTGCCAGTACCAAGCATCGTATATATGTATAAAGTATAAGCTCATGTTTTTCTCCGCGGCTATCCACGGAAAATCCATTAAGCAACCATCGCATCACTTCCTCGCTGGTAAATAGGTCTAGCTATACGTAGGCGTATAAGCTTGACTCTTTCTCTCTCTTTCTACCTTAACGGATGAAAAATCGCGTGCTTTTAAAAGCTCGCTAAATGCGCGGGTGGTAAAAAAAGGAGTAGTCGTGTGGATGAAGGAAAGCTTTTTCAAGGAGGAGGAGGGCGAGTACTAAGAGCTCTCTCTCCCTCTCTCTCTCTCGCATAGCTATATTTATTGTATCTTTAGCGACTGATGGCTTTTTAATTACTCTCCTTGGTTTTTTGCTGTTTTTTTTTTATTTTTTTGGGAGGCTACTGGTCTTCTAGCGGACGTTTTGTATTATTTTTAAAAGCTAAACTGTTATAAGAAAAGTCGACTGAAATGAAATGTTTTTGCAATTTGGGGTTTGCTTTTGATAACCTTGGAGTTTAAATTAGATTTTTAATAGTTTTGAAAGAAAATGAAATATATTTTTATACGATGATTATAAGTTATAATCTAATAAATAAACAAAGATTATTTTTTATAGAAAGTCCTAGTACTGGTTAAAATGATTCCAAGAATTCTAAATACCTACCACGCAGAAATTTTGTGTGGTATACTAAATAGCCATTGGATTGCATCGCGATGTACAATACCTTTTTTGAACTTTAATTCCAAAACAGAAAAATGAGACAGAAAAATAAAAGAAAGCTAACGAAAGAGAGAAAGATCAACACACCCACACGGTGGTCGTGCAACGATTTCGTAAAGAACAGAAGTATAGAGAGAGAGAAAAAAAGAAAAAAAAAGTCCAAACGCGTGCTGTTTTCTTTACAAGAGAGTTAGCGAGACGCAACAAACTCACAAATGCACTAAATCACACTGGCATATAATATAAGCACGTTGAAGTTCCCCTCCTCGATCGTATGCGTATATATACGTAGCACAAACTACGTTCTTCGCGCTGACAATCCACCTCCACACGTTACAATTCTAGTATGAAAAAAAAACTGCGAGAGACTCTCAAAAAACATACTGCAATAATATTTATCCATATAGGTATGTGAGTGATTACGTGAAATAATCTTTCAAAAGAAAAAATTAAGAATATCTGAAATAATTGAAAGATATGCCTAGTCCAAGAAAATACGAATTGAGAATAAAAGAAAGGCAATAAGAGTTGAAAGAAAAAAAAAGAGAGAAGGGAGGAAAGAAAGCTGAAGCGCTCGCACGTTTGGAGGGATTATCCCTTTTCCTCGTCTCTCTCTTTCTCTCTCTCTCTCTCTTTTTGCAGCCAAAGCACGTGGCTGATTTTACGGGCGTGTCTTTGCAATATATAGGTAGAGTACATATATGCCAACCGCAAATGAGACCAAGCAAACGTGCTCGTGCGCGAGCTTGCATTCGAATGACACTCATTATATTATACAAGAAAAGAGAGAGTATAGTATAGAGTGTAAGTATGGCTTATAGAAGAATATATGTATATGCGCAGATGTTGGCATGCGAAATATACGAAAGGCAACGACACATTCTTATTTTAATTTTTATTGCTTAGCAATTGAGTAGTAAGGGGATTTCGATTGATATATACGTTTTTTTTTTTTTGGATCTGGAGTTTGTTTTTGATGGGTTTTTATTGATGGTATAGAGAGTTTGAGTGTGTATTAGTTGGCCAAACGATAAATCAAGATTTGCTTTGGAAAGAAAAATTTTTCGTATAAAAAAAGTTTTTCAACTGGATATTTTGAAAGAATGATTTTTTCTTTTCTTTATTACTTTTTTTTATTTTTTAAATAGATTTTCATTATCTCTCTGAGATTTATTGCCAAAAGCTTGCTTTTAAATGGACATTTAAATCTGAGACTACATGAATATTAATATTATCGTTTACTTAATATTTGACACAGTTTGTTTCTCTCTCTGCCATATTTATTTTAAGAAATGCAGTCACACGCAGTATTATTCTAACTTAAAAGCTAACTCGGTCTTTTCTCATATCTCTTTGAATTAATTTATTATACTCCTATTTTTTAATTAGATTTATTTTTTCACCTTTTATTTTATAATATGCCATGCTGAAATTTATCTAAATGACACAGCAAGATCGCGGTTACATAAATTTGAATAACAAAATAATTTTACCTAAATTTAATTTATCTTTTATTTCACAAACAAATGCACCAACAACATTTCACTTTTAAATTACACGCGCGGGAAAATAAAAAAAATTCAGAAGTGAGTTTTAAAAGCTCATGTCTTTTGCATACGAGAAAATCATCAGCTGATCTCAACCACCGCATACATAAAATACTCAACGTTCAAGGCCTCTCAACTTGTTTTATTAAAATAAAATAAAATAAAAAAAAGCTATATCTTTGACAGTTTTAATAAACTCGATAAATCATGATTTAACTCCTAACCGATTACAACAAAATACCAAACTTTAATTACTACAACAAAACTGAACAAAAAAAAAATCACACTGTTAACTTCACGCGTTAACTTACAAATTAGTCCAAGCACAGTCTTTTTCTTTATCTCCACGCGAGATACAATAGCATAATAATTAGTCAGGCGTCGCAAAGCCTCGGAGGAGAGAAACCAGCGGTTAACAAATTGCGTTTACTATCGGTCGAAGTCAGGGTCTTTTGCCATATTATTATAATATACTCGCGCGTTGACGCGCAAACGAGTAGCCACATATTATATATGTATATACACCGACGCGAAATATAAATGTATGTATGTTCGAATAGGTTGAAGAAGTAAACGCCGCCGGAAATGAGATAAGCCTCCGTATATACGTTAAAGGGAGGAAAGAAATAACGCGCGAGTTGATTCATCCGACGTGCCGACTAAAGAGAGTGAGAAAGAAGAGAAAGAGAGACTGTACGAAGAGGCGGATTTTCTTTCGTATAGGTTAAAGCTACGTGATGTTGGGATATATGTATACATACATGTCGATTGCAGTTTTCCGTAGTAGGGTCTCATATATATTATAACGTGGGCGACTTGGCTTTGCTTGTATGAGATTTATGAGGAAAAGCTTGTTGTTGAAGAAAGAGAGAGAGAGGCTATAAAGTCGTGTATTGTAGCTTAGGTATATATGTTAGCCAATTGACTTTATTAATGGCTTTGCTAGTTATATCGATGTTTCAATTATTAAGTTGCTAGACAAATAAAAAAATTTTTTTATTTCATTTACACGTATGTATGATCGTTACGATGATAATTAATAATTTTATTTGAATTATTGTTTGTTTATAATTTGATTTTGATATTTCTTGTTATACGTACACGTAAAGTATGACAATTTATTGTTAGATTTTTGGATGATATTTTATCCTTGAATGTTTGCATATATGTTTTGACATTCTGCTGTGTCAGTTTATGTGTTATCTTTACATGTAAATCAATCGATGACATATACTTTTTTATTCCAAATTAAACTTTTGTTGACTTATAGCCGCAATGAACAATACCACATACATTTTGAGTATACATTATATTATTCTTAAAATAGATGTAGGAGACCAATCAATTAAAGGATATATATTGTGACGGTTACTATTGATTTTACTATTGAATAATATATATCGGTCTCATAGGAAAATTCCATGATTACACGATACTTGGTATTTCACGAAATAGATATAGCTTGCTGGGTAATTATTTTTGTTCGAAAGATAATAATAATAAGATTTCCATTCTATTAAACGACAATAATGAAATCAATTATCAAAATCATTAATTTAATGAAAATAAACCTAGCTAAACGATTTCAAAGTACATTATTATTAATCGCTGTAATCAAAGTTTTCCACGAAACGACAAGTCATTTGACCCCACGTTCCACTTTCCTATAAAAACAACAACAGCAAATCGCATCCGTCAGATCGATAACCATCGC
This sequence comes from Leptomastidea abnormis, assembly GCA_030522805.1. Taxonomy (NCBI): domain Eukaryota; kingdom Metazoa; phylum Arthropoda; class Insecta; order Hymenoptera; family Encyrtidae; genus Leptomastidea; species Leptomastidea abnormis. Next base: position 29,837 of record JAPYZE010000507.1, read on the forward strand.
GTCCCAGTAAAAAAAGTTTGTATGCAAAATTTTCGCAAAAGAAGAAAAAAGGATAAGAGTAAAGGATCCATGAACAAACGAGAATTCAACGACGTCTGAAAATGCGCATTCGTATTCGCGTCGCGGAGGAAACGGTGTATTATTCTTGTAGATTCTTAGAAATTCTTTGGTGGGCGCGATAACGGTCGTGACGCATACGCAATTTTTTTTTTTTCTTAGAGATTATGATAATAAATACGTATGGGTAAGTTTGTAAGACTTGAGGTGAATACGTTTAAACTCTATTAAAGTTTATTTAGTGTTTTATGAATGAACTATAGGATATACCCATATGTGAGGGTCAGAGAGAAAGATATTCAATGTCAAAGTAATACCTATATACTGATATTTTGAGAAAATGTATATGATTACATGTATTATTTCTTTTTAGTTTTTATTTTACTTTAAATTATATATAAATAAACATTTGGAAAATGCAATTTAAAAGGATTATAATTAAATACGGATAATTAAAATACATGCAAATTACTCGCAATCACCAGACATATATAATTCGTATTGTACCTCAATTCAATTGTTCATCAATTGAATTTCAGATCCAATCAAATACATATTTTACATATTTAATGATACATGTAAAATAATCTACGTTCAAAATAACATTCAAAATGTTAAATACAAACCGATTACAGTCCAATCAAAATCGTTAATAAATACGTGACCTATTATTTTCCAAAAGTGATTTAAATTTTCACTTGAAATTTGCGCATCATTAAAAGGTTTTCCAAACAATCAAGAGAATCGAAATTTAGGCTGACCCAGAATTGATATACAAATCTCACAAATAATTCGAATAAATAATAAAGAATTTGTTTAGTCATATATCAAAGAAAAAAAAAAGAACACGAGTACATAAAAACACTGTAATTTTTTTCATAGAGTTTATCGAGGTCAGCCCTGTAGGGCCGAGACCTAATTTTGCAGGTGCTATGGGTAAACAGTGAGAAGACGACCGAGTTCACCCCTTTTTTCGAAACAGTCAGGCCTTTTTACATATTTCAGTAGTTAGGTATATACCTTTGGCTTTTGACATTAAACCTGCTCACTCCGTGTTACCTTAAAAGTAAGCGGACGATAAAAACCGAGAGTGAATTTACTTGAGGGGTGGCTTGGAAAAACTGGGGTATAAAGCTATATAGAATTCAACGAACTGGAATAAGGTTGAATTGAATGGTGTATTGAGGTGGAAATTTAGAGGTGGTTTAAAGGAGAGTCTCAGCTAAATACGTAATAATAGAAATTGTTCGAGAATCTGTGGAAAGCTGGTAATTAAATGACGAAATAAAACAATTGCTGGATATTGTTCATTGTTTCTTGCATTTTTTTTTCTTTTGAATAAACAAGTTATACAATATTAATAAGAATCGATAGAGCAATTAAAATAAGCGAGTGTGTGTGTGTATTTGTGCAAACGAAACGTGTTTTGCCAATTTACTAGGATTTTGATTTAGGACTTGATGGAAAAATTAAATTCTCAGTCACACATTTTTACAAAATACTAAGCTCACACACGAACACCTATACTATTCATCTAAAAATAATTAACTCCATCACATACATAGACCACCCTCTCTCTCTTTTAACAAAATACCTTCAAAATCCCACCACCAACTAGCCAGCAAAATAATCAAAAATCCATCGTTAAAACCCAAGAAACCACACACTCAGCAATCTTCTCTCTCTCTCTTTCTATATTCGCTATATCCCACCTACCCGGTGCGCGAGTCAAAACAGCGCTGCATCAAACTCTCGACCCTGAAAAGCTCGCGGTATAGAGAGCATAAGCACCACAGGACATCTATGACCCTCTACCCCCCCCCCATTCCCTTACCTTAACGACTCCCTGCAGAGTTAGCTCGACCATCTGCCGACCGACGTTACCTCCTCTTCTTTTTCAAGTCGCGGACGGACTTTTGTCGAGCAATAGAATAACAGCCTGCGGTGTTCGTTTAGGATCACTGAGATTTTCTCGTTAGAACAAGAGTTGAATTTTTGGAGTGTGGCTTAGCAGAAGAGAAAAAGAGAGTGAGAGAGAGGTGACAAGTGGTTTGTGTCGCACGTATGTATGTTTCTATATATATGTATTTGTTATATATACTCGATGTATCTTTTTTCGTTGTGAAGATGAATTTGGAAATGAAAGAGTGAAAAATGATGATTTAATTGCTTTAAAGGGAGGAGGGAGTGAGAATACTCAACTGACCAGGCGATAGAAGAACAATTTATCAAGATGTGTGTCTATCTGTCTGCCTGTCTGTCTATCAAAACGATAAATCGGCTATTAAAATGAACTATTGGAAAATTTTCTAATGAAATTGGTTTTTTGAAATCGATTTATATTAATTACTCACGCTTAATATTTTAATGATAATCTTCTGTATTCTATATGTACGTGCCATAATGATAAATTAATATTAAATGATAATAATCAATTTTTTTAATACACATACTAGCTTACGAATCGATTGCAGTTAAATAAAATACTTTCATAAATATATAACGAATTTCAATCAAATGTAATCATATACCACATTTTCCGTAATCTTTCCAACTGATATATCTATTTCTACAAAGTCATTTTCCAAGCAATTCTCTTGAGGCTTATTGCTTCGATCCACTATATACATCGACTTTTCATTCGGATATAACTTTATAAAGCTTAATCGTTTTTTCCAGTCATCTAACTTTCGTTTTCTCTTTTCATGGTCTTCTTTTTCTTTTTTTTTTCTTTTTTTTTTCTCGTTGGCAATCGAGGTTAAAGAAAATGGAGCTTTAATACAAGGGGAAACCAGGGGCGGAGTAAGAGGAAGGGAAAGAAAAGATTTTTCCCCTCTATATACAACAGGGAAATACGCGAATGTGGTTATTGAGAGGAGGAGATGAGAGAAGAAGAGAGCATCGGTTACAAATTGAACTTACTTGACTGAGAATGAAATTGGGATTTGAAGCAAGTAATATTGTAGAATAGAAATAAAAAAAAAATTGTTGAAATTGGATTATGCGTATATTGGGCGTAAACTAGATACAGTAAAGATGTCATTTATTTTCTACATAATTGATATATATAAAAAAAAAATTGGAAAATTCTATTATTTAGAAGAAAAAAAAATTGTAATCAAATTAACTAGATCACAGAAAGGATAAAAAAAAGGTAATCGCGTGTCCTGTTAATATCAATCACAAACCGCCTAATTCAAAACTCAATCACATATATCCAATAAATAAAGCAAATTATCCAGTTCAGCATAGTAAATCTATCTCTGAAAAACAGCATATACGGCATTTTAATTATACAGTTCTATGCGCGCATTGCCAACCTGATTTTCCCGATTAAGCTTTAAAGTCGCGAATGACAATTCACCTCAGGCTTTTATCTCGCAACCACTACACGACAACTAAGACGATACACATAGCAAATATATATGTATAGAGAAACCAAGAGGTAAGAGATGAAAGAGTTAAAAAGAGGAAAAAAAAAACGGCGTTACCTCTTCAAGTTCAGCGACGGTCTCGAGTGTCCACTCGAGATCCGAGATGCGGGAGAACAAGAGAGAAAGAAAGAAAGAAAGAAGTAAGGGGACCAAATCCGTTGCATAAGCTCCTGAGTGCGGTAGAGAATTGCCCTCGAAAGAAAGAGAAGCAGCAAGTCGATCAATCGGTTGACGCAAAAAAGGAGAGCACATGTACACTATACATATACTGGCATGTAAGTTTGTTCTTCCAATGTATGTACACCTATTTCAAAAAAAAAGGAGGGAGAGAAGAGGTAGGTCGTTCGGAAATGTCGTTGCGCAATTAATCGACGGGAAAAGCGCGCGACAAGTCAATCGCTCAATCCTTCTTCTTCTTCTTCTTTTTCTTGCAGCTCAATGCAGCCTCTTAATCGCTCTCAATTCTTTGCTGCAATACACACACACACACACACACGCGCGCGCGCACGTGTACGTACGCGAGTATGGCGACTCATAATCGTTTTCTCTTTCTTTCTCTTTTCTCGGACCTTCGTTCAAATGTCGTATATATACTGAAAGATGCTGGGAAAGAAAGAAGGAAGAGGAGGGTATAATATATACTAGGGGCTTTTCTGTTACTGCTTTTATGCAGCTACTGCAACGGTTCCCTTCTCTTCTACGTTCGACTCGAGTGTATGCAGTTTTGCTCTTTTTTTTCTTTCAAGTTTGTATGGTTGAGCATTTCTTGGTTTTTCTTATGATATTATGGTTGAATGGTATTTTAGAAATTGCTTGTGTCTTGTAATTATATGAACCTATTATGTTGTTGATAATTATTTTGATTATAAAAAAATATGTTTTATGTAATTTATTGACTACCTACTCACAGAAAATTATTTAAAAAGTAACTTTAATTATTAGCAAAGTATAACTGAAAAACAATGGATGTACCCTAACTTATTCAAAACATTAAAACACTGGCTAAAAGGTTAACATCAAAAAACAAACTGCAGTAAACTTGAAAAAAAAATCAGCATAATGTCACATCAGAGATCAACGAAAACAGTTTTAAAATACACACCTTAACCCCCCCCCCCCTTTTCAAGAGTCCTCTACCATACGATAAATGAGGTGAAAACCCGCGGGTCACAATGATCGATGACATAAATTGATAGACCACATTAATCAGCGTATCGAAGTATAGGCAATGTATAATCGATATATACATAAAAGATCACACCATCTACCCTTATATTACATACATACCTATAACAAATAGCGTATGCGTGAAAACCTACTGATTTACGGTCGGTCTTGGTCGGCAGGTAAAAGTATATATAGACAGTATAGGAAGAAGGGTTGACTGACCCGAAAGGGAGAAAAAATAAAATATTTTCCCGAGGTCGACAGAGAGAAAAAGAGAAATACTATGTTGTCGTTTACGAGCGAGAGAAACTACGAAGATGGAGAATTTTAAAGTTGTTTTTGCTACGCAGGCTTGTTTGAATTTTCGGCTTTTACTCGTTGTGTATCTGTGCTTTTTATTACACTCCGTGTCTGTGCGTGTGTTTGTGTCTTTGGAGGTATATAAGCAAAGCTATAACGTTTTTCTCGTCCCTTTATATATATTATATGCAGGTAGACTTGAGGTGTGCTTGCGAGTCCTTATGCTGCGAAACGTATTGCTACGTACAGAAGAAAGGAAATAATCGTTGAATTATATTTTTTCTTAAAATTTTTTTCGAGAAGGTTATTGGTATTTCAGAAAACGATATTATTTCACAATATTAAAATAAAATAATTGCTAGTTATTTAAAAGATCTATTGTAAATAAAAACAAATTTAAAGCCACCCATAACATCACATCAATCCAATAAAAATAATATAGAAAAGTATTGTCACAACGAGAAGATACGAAAGTCTCAGAATAAGTAGCTACAGCAACATCAGCAACATCCAAGAAGAAAATCAAAGATACTCCTACTTTTACTTGGTGTAGAAAAAGAAGGGGGAGTCAGTCGCGTGCACGTTTTTCCCGCGCACCTTTCTAGCTATTTTCTCCGTACAATTGGTAAAACGCCGATGGAATCTCTCTCTTTGGTACTGGTACACACGGCTACCGTGTATAGAAGAGAAGAAGCTACCCTAGGACATTCCAGTGGCGAGTATCTGTGCATTAGCCATTCCGCGAGAGCTGTAGAAAAGGGATGTGTGTGTATATATATATATATAGAGAGAGAGAGAAGAACGTGAGAGAATAGAGAAGGAGAAAGGGCTCTTTTGTTAGCAGGAGACGCGTCGTAAAGTTTATACGACGAGAATTTCGAGAGACCTTATACACATATACACACTTGTGTATTTGTCGCTTGTACAAAGAGATAGGGATGTGCAGCAGTGATATGTGTGTGTGTGTGTGTGTGTGTGTGTGTATATCTCGTATGCAACGCTAGACTTTTCTCCGTGTGGCTAAGACTTATACCACGTCCGGCATTGTTGGAATAAGTTGGATAAGTTTTGAGTATATCGAGTTATAGTATTGTGGAATTTTGAAAAGAGAAAAAAAAAATTATTATAGCTTCCGTGTGAGTTGTTGCTGCTGCTGCTTCGTTATCGCATTTCAAGCTTTGTTTTAGTTGGATTATATATATGTACATTATAGGTATATAGTGTATATTTTGGGGTTGAATCCTCATATACGTGCGTCATCAATTTATTTGTTTGTAAGCTTGTAAGAAGATTATATATATGTACGTTATGGATTCGCAGGGTATGTGCTTTAGAAAGTTTTCACTTGTATATATTATATAGCGAAATAGTATTATAACGAGAGTATGATTATAATAGCTTGAGACTGTATTATGAGACTCTAATTATGAACTTAAAACTTTCATTTGTATCATCTTCTTGTAGATTATATCAAAAATGAAAATTGGTAACTAGGGATTTAACACGTATTATATCCATAAAATATAATTCCAAGTAATAATAATCAGTTTGTTAATCACTTTGATATCCTTTTGACAATCACAAGTTTATTAACCTATAGGTATCCTAATAATATCACCATAAATATAGTAGATAATATATATCAAAACAATTCCAAGAAACATTTTAAAATCACTAAAGCTATTGCCTACCTATGCTAGATCCGCATAGACCCAAGAATTTTCCTCTCTTGCCTTTCCTTCCCTTTTTTATACGCGACAATTTGCGTAAAAACATTACCAGCAAATAGCATCTCCGGATGCATCGAAAACATACAATACATACCACAAAAGATACGTGAACCGATCACTAAATATCGTCACGACGACCCTGACCTCTCTCTCTCTCTCTCTCTCTCTCTCTTCTCCCTTTTAACTATAAATTCAACAGTATAGGCTGATGTGTTGTTTGGCGCGTGCCGACAACAGTAGCGGAAGTGTAGGCGGCTACCATCACCACCAAGTCACAGAAAAGCAAAGAGTAAGCCGCTGATGCTTTCTCGCTTGTTTGCTTATAAAGCACATGTGTGTATATATATGTGGTAAGGCTTGAACAAGTGGTATTTGGTCTTGTAGGTTCGTGGTGAAGCTACGGCTGAAATGTGGGCGGTGTGAGTTTGTATTTTTCTTTTTTGTAGTATTTCGTAAGTTATTTTCTTTTTCTTTATTTATTTATTGAGTTTGTTATTGAGATATTATACAATAAATTAATATTCTAATATACGAACCTTGAACAAATTTTCTATTATTTACGATCAATTTCTACACATCACAGAATATTATTTCCAAATTATTAGAAAGCAATTTCAATGATTTAGTACCTAAAATATGGTACGAAGAAAGTCTAAAAAATATAAAAGAAAAGTCCAAAACAAAAACGCCAACTTAATAACTCTTCGGTTAAAGAGAAACGTTGACCAAGCGAAGACAAGAGACTCTTTCGACCAAATTTAATGCTTCGATTTCAACGTATACCCCATCAATTAGACGCGCAATGTTTCTCTCTCTCTTTCTCTCTCATACCCACATAAAAATATAAACGGATAAAAAGAAACAGTGGGCGGGCCAAAGTTAGAGAATCAACGTACCTTATAACAATACATAAGAAATAAGAAAAAGCACATCGAAGGCCAAAAGGCCTATATAGCAGTTCATTTTAGCCCCATATACCTCCTTACGCCAACCAAGCGTTACGAATCGAGTGGGTTTCTTACACACCACTAAGTTAGTACCTTAAAGAAATCGAACTGCAGTCGCAGGGGGAGAGAAAGAGAGAGAGAGAGAGAGAGACCGGATTCACCGCGGGGGTATTCATCCCTCTTTTCTCCTATACTTTACCTTCGGCCTACATACATATAGGTATATAGTCTATGCGCAGACGGAAGACACGGGGGTAAGCTCACGCCTTGTAAAGCCGGACGAAGACGTCGAAGGCGCAGCTGGAGTCCGAGAGTATAAGGCCCCCACCGATGTATACATATACATATACATATATATATATATA
>JAPYZE010000508.1:0-75222 GCA_030522805.1 Leptomastidea abnormis
AAAAAAAAAAAAAAAAAAAAAAAAAAAAAAAAAAAAAAAAAAAAAAAATAAAATTTAAGAGACATTTCATCTCCATCAAATATTTGAAGAAAACATAATATTCAAGCAAAACGAAAAGAAAAGTTTAATCTTTAAAAACGCAAGTGATGTTCTCCGATAGCCCAAGTTGTCTCTGCTTACACAAAAAAAAAAGATAAAAGTGTGCCAAATTCAGTAAGGAAAGTCTTACCGGTTTCGGTATACATCTATTTTGCCAGAGATAAGACTCTTCTCTCGACTGTCGACTACCTATTTAACTGTCAATAGCGTGTCGCAAACTTTGACCTACTTTTTCAGGACTTTCCAGTACTCCCCCCCGCCCCCTCCTTGCAAGCGAGTATGACGAATTTCTTTTTTTTTTATTTTATTTTAATTTCCATTTGTTTGCATTTCACGAAAACTTTACTTTCAAGGACTTTTTTTATTTATATCCATATCTTCCAGTCCTGTAACTCCCTAATGTAATTAATTTATGATTCAGCACTTCTAACTCTTCCAAACGCTTTTTTTTTCGTAATTGCAGTTTTTATAAATAACACCCTGGATTCCAATATAGAATAAGCCAATTTAAATAGCCTATTATCTTTACAGCATTAGCCGGACTAATATAAGAAACCTACCAGTCATGAGTCAGCTAATACAGTCGCATTTTCTACGAAAAAAATATGGAAATAAATTATCAAATACTTTTCACCAAGCTGATTTCGCTTATCACTTGCAATCTGACAGCTTACTCCATCGTATTCCCACCTCCTATTTATCAATGTGTTTCCCCTGTACAGCTGGAGTCCTGGACGGGTTGCTCACGCAGAAATCAATATAATGGCCCCGCGAACGAAAGAGAGGGAGAAAAAGAGAAAGAGAGGAGACTTTTTCTCTTTCTCTCATCGATAGGCCTGAATAATTTATGGCAGCCGAGCGTGGATCTGCCGTTTTGATAAATGTTTCAGGTTCGGTGGGCTCCAGAGAGGGACATCGAGGGGGAGTAAACAGGCAAGCGCTCAACAGCGTTTCCGTATATTATACTCTATCCAGACCAGTGAATTTTATTTATGTTAAATTAGGATTTTGCGAGATGGTATTACGTACAAGTGTGCATGTGTGAATTTGCGAAGCTGGGAGCTGTGAATTATCCGAGTGTGGCTTGCTCTTGAATCTCTCTGTATCTCGAAGCCGTTTTTTTTTAATCTAGTCTTTTATAATGCATTTCGTAATTATTAAACTTGATTTGAATGTGATCATGAAGATGATATACATAATAGAGAGGATAAACAAAAGCTTAAAATAACGGAAAATAAATATTTATTATATCGAGTAACTCGGGATTGGAAAAGAGCTCGTGAAAAATCGATGAAACTACATGGGACACCGGAAAAACATGTAGGAAGTGAAAAGAGAGAGAAGAAGGGAGGGTAGACACAATCGAGAGAAAAGATCAATCGGTAAATAAACAAGACATTGGGATATTTGTAACCGGTATATACGTATATATTATAATCGGTAAAACGAAAATCCCAAGCGATGCTGAACCAATTAAATCAGGAGTAGCAGGAGAAACAACAACAGCCGGACTATACACTCGTTAGCCAAGAGAGTCTAGCTTATCGCTCGCTTGCAAGTCTCGACGGTAAAAACAGCGACACCGACAATGAGTCTGACAAGAGAGAGAAAAGGAAAGGAGGATGAGGAGAGGAAAGAGAGAAGTCACGGGAACACGTTTTTCGCGAGCGGAAAAAGAAGCGTATACATATGGGCAAGCGCGAGCCCGAGCGCGTCCCATCGATTCGCGAAACCGCCAAGTATAGAAGAAGGGGGGAAGAGGAGGTGCGCGCATCGTCTAACGGCGATGTCGAGCGACCGTTAGTATATGTTAGGGGGGAGTATAGTGCAACAGCTCTCGTCGTCTACCAACCTATACTACATATGTGCGTCTTCGGCAAAAAAAAGGGCCGCCTCTGGAGAGACTTTACCAATGAAAAAGACGTCTACTGCCACCAACACGTGTGCAGTGTATGTGTGTTTATAAGCGAAATTGGGAGGAAGAGAGCAGCGATGCACTAATCGTTCGTCTGGCTCTCCCGTAGCTGTCTTTCTCTTTATACCTTCAACGCGGGAGTTTACCGTTGCCAATTCCTGGTGAAAAAGAAAAAAATTTACTACATATAACTGCCGGTGGTGGCTGCTGTATACTACTGATATTGTTGGAGATTGCGTGAGAATAGACTGATAATAATTCTAGTGAGAAGTTTTAACGAACTTGTGTGCATGTGTGCATGCATGCGCTTTCGATTAATACTCACGCTCATTTATTTTTCCAAGAGCTACTCCGAGTGCGAAATAAGTTTCTTTTTACGGAAGTCAAACGGTAATAGATTCATTCGCACATTGGTATAATGATATTATTATTATTATTATTATTACATATTATAATATAATACGCAGAGTAATCGAAAGTCATTCTGTTACCGATCTTATTTCGCAATAGTCGTTAAAATTCAGAACGTATCAACAGCAACAACAAGCAGCAGGATAAAAAAGGGGGGTGTATAAGCAGAAAGTTTCCCGTGTTATTCCTGGTATCACATCCCAACTAATCCTTAACTATAAACAGAGCGCACATCGAGAGCATATCCTGTAAGCGGGAGAGAGAGAGAGAGAGAGAGAGAGAGAGAGAGAGAGAGAGAGAGAGAGAGAGAGAGAACGTTTGTATAGTCAATGTTTTTTGCGAGAGTCGCGAGCTCGTATAGCGGTACGCATTGCAAGCCATACATTCATACGTACACACATGCACACACTAGACGATGCCGTTAGGCTGGCGCGGGAGCGGAGATACGGGGAGAAGCGCCGTATATACTACTCGAGAGTGTGCGCGTCGGTACATATAGGGCACGCGGGTGATGGTCGACGCCCCAGGGATGTCGCTCTCCAACTTTTTGCCTTCCTTCTCTTCTTCTTCTTCTTCCTCCTTCTCCAAAGCTGTATATATACTCTTTTTTCTTTTGCTTCTTTTTCTTTCTCTCTGTTTCCGAGCTAATTATTACCGTCACGGGACCAGTTATCCCGTACTGAACCCGAGGACTTTGTCGAGTCACGTGCAAATTGACGGCGTATCTACTTCTATTGACGATACGACGTTCTTCTCGCTTGATTTTAACTTTACGGAATGCAGAAATACCCTCCTTGCGACTTTTCTTGAGCTTCTAAACCTGCGGATGCTATTGATAGATATAGGTATAGCAATTTTAATTTTATTTCATTACATACTGGTAGCATTAGAAATTTTTTTTAATGTTGCTAATAATATTCTATTTAAATTTATAACTGTAAGATATATGTTTCAGGAGACGGGTTTAAAACAATATAGAACTACCTGAGAAAAGCTCTTTCGCATAAGTTACAAGAGCGGTATATATAGTCACGAGGGAATCTATCCGGTAAAATACATCGTGCTGCTTGGTGCACGTCAACCTGCTCTTCCATCAGTGGAATTCCAGGAAGAAGAGAAGCCGCGACTTCCTCGTGTATCATCAGAATGAGAAGTAACCTGTATACTAGCAGCAAAAAGGCCCTATCCGTTATGATGAGATCCATCCCACTCCTTTTAAGGGGCTCCACCTTGCGTAAGCTCGTAATAGCGACTCTCGTAAGATGTTACACACCGGATACTCGCGAATACTCGTCGACTGATGCTCCATTAGGACATTATCGCGCAACGACGACGGTCCCTATACTCTTTCCCTTTAGCTTGCTTAACGTCTCAACGTCTCGACTACTCGCTTTGATTAATTGAAAATGCGGCTGGTGTGGTTCCGTTTCTCCAGACGCACTGACTAATTTATGCTTGTATCGATCCGTTGGATTTGCTTTAGAGAGCTGGGGAATATTAGAGTCTAAGATTCTCACTCATTGAGCTACTTTGAATGAGTAATTATCGACAGTTTAAAATCGTGCTTGAATTTTGAGCTTTTCAATTTTAAAAAGAATTTTAATTTATTTTTAATTTTTTCTTATATTCTTGTAGCCTTGTTATTATGTATGCTAGGATATAGTAATTACTTTTAATTTTGAAGGACTTCAGGGGTAGTAAATTTACATTTAACAATGTGTGACAAAATTTTCATAAACGTCATACACTTCAACATTGATGAAACATTTATTGTATCCTCGTTTACTTCAGTAACGAGTACTGTGTCGTCCAACGAGCTTAAAAATAATACAAATTCCGGTCAAGGATCATTGAGAGAGAAAAAAAAATCGAAACGCAATAAAGTAATGTTTCTTTATGTAAATATAAAGGGAGAATTTTTTTTCTCCTGTGAAATACTGAATTTCACGTTTAAAAAACTACGTCTTTATAATTCTGTCCAACATAAAATATAAAGCATACAAGTGCTATTTTTTCACTCAGAAAAAAGTAAAAAAATATACTATAGTTATTTAAAGCATACAAAAGAAATTTTTATTAAATAATTTTTTTATTATACGGAAAAAATTCAAAAGCCAGTCGAGCTAAAAAAAATTCCATAAATAGGTAACTTAACTTTTAACGTTCACAGAGACTTTGTACCTTTTAGCTTTTTTTTTAAATCTATTTCAATTACTTTCAGAGTTGTTCTCTTAATTTAGCCGCCTTCTATACATAAACCACAACAGCATACAATAACACCCTCTTCACGTAAAGCCAAGCGTTTGCTGCAGATTAAAATACACACAACTATATAAAAATAAAGAAAATAAGAGACAGCAGGAATATGCCACATGTGTGTATACTGAGCGCCTCAATTTTGCAATGCCCTCGACCCTAATTACAGTCTTTCTCTTTCTCTCAGCGCTTGCTTCGCTTTAGATCCCTTGTAACTCACCCTCCCGAGTTTGCTACACGCATCACTCGTATCGCATACTCTCTATCCATCTCTTGCTTGTTGTTAGACACACGTATCAAGTTTTCAAATCCTCGACCTCGGCTTTTCATTTCTCTAGCGACATGATGCGTCAATTCAAAGCTTGCAGCTATCTTTTATTTTCGATTTTTATCTTTCTTTATTATACAGCGTGTATGAAAGATATATTTTGCCTATAGGCATTTATAATGTTGCCCGTTTAATATAGAGATTTTATAATTAAATGCTATAATCTTCATATTAAGCTTGTTCTTCAAACAAAATTACGGGAGTATGATTAATGTATGAGATAATTAAAAAAAGTGAATATGCTTTATTTCAGAATTAGAGTGTAGAAAGATAATTAATTTTCTAATTAACTTAAAATAACGAACAATACGTTTGGAAAATATTGAAGTACGACAGTATTATTCTATCACATCACAAAAGTTGAAAATTTTTCTATGAAAATTTATAAGGCCAACTTCAATACACTTAAAAAAGAAATATTATTCTTACATAAAAACGCGTTGAAATGAAAAAAATTTTTTTTCAAAATTGCAGCCTCAAAATAATGTCAATAGTAAAAAGCTCATCATTTCAAAAATTCAAATAGCAGAAAGCTCATACAAAAACTTCCATCTTCGTATTCTAAAAGCATCATGCGATTCTCAGAAAACTTCACGACATCATTAAAACTCAAAGACAATCCTGGGGGAGGGATCGCGAGACAAAGGAAAAGCCAACTGGGGCGTCACCAGCAATATAAGTATATACGACATAATACAACCAAGAGACAACTGCATCAAAACTTGTGTCCTGCTCTCGTCTCATTAACATCTTTCCAAGAAACGATATTCCTTGCTGTAGATGTACCGCATCTATAAGGATCTATCTTATCAAAACTAGAATATGACGAAAACAGAGAAGAAAAGGATGGGGGGAGGAGTACGAGAGTAAAAAAGGAGGAAATAAGAAAACAGAGTAGGATACGAAACAGCAGCAGCATCTCGAATTTCACCCTCGTGACCTACTTCCGCAAGCTGTCATCCGCGCGCACCTGTACCAGCTCCGTTCGTTAAAATTCCTCACGCGGCTCCGTAAAGCGCAAGGGGACTAGAAAGAAACGCTGGCCGGGAACAAAGAGTAGTACTCCCCACCTATTGCTCCTGGCACTTGATCCGTGTACATATATTTTTTTGTGAGGGTGTGTATGTACACAGTAAGTTGTGCGCAAGCTCATCTTTGCAGGAGAAAACAAGGAAAGACGAGAGGAAGAGAAAAAGAGAGAGAGAGAGAGAAAAGGATAAAAAAACGTCTCGCAGGCTCGGCCAAGTGGGAGTTTATAGTCTCGGCCGGAGGCTCGTAAAGTAATGTCCTTGCCTCCTCCTCCTTCTCTTCCTCTTCTCTTCTTCCTCTTACTCCAGCGCCTCTGGCTCCACGCGTATACGCGCACAGTAGCCTCGTCTCCCTTCCTCCCACTCATATACACACAGCCGAAGTAGGTCAGCGAGGTAGGAGGCGCGTTCAGGAGCGCACCCGACGACGACGACGACGATCTCTCTTTCTCTCTTCCTTGTTCCTGCTTCCGGCTCTCCTCGTCCCTGTGGGCGCATGCGCATAGTCTCTTCCTACTGGCTGTGAGAGCTTTTGTGTGTGTGTGTGCGTGTGTGTGTGGTTGGCTGAAATAAAAGCACGCTGCCTCGATCGGGCTCGTTATTGCCGTACGCTCGCAAGCTTTTATGTGCACCTCCCTCGCTCTACCAGGCTCTGGGCCGTTAAGCCAAAGCGCGAGAGCCCGGGCTGTGTTCTATAGCTCCGGATATTTTGTTCGAGTGCATGGTAGAGAAGGAGGAGGAGGAGGTGGATGAAAAAAAAAAGAAAATGCTTGATTTTGCATTCGAACTTTTTTTTTCGTCGTCCTAGTTATTTCCTTTTACCTGTCTTTTTTTCCGTTTTTTAATTAATATTGTATTTTAGCGTTGAAGTAATAATTGCTGTATAATGTGGAAAATTTTAAATGGTGCGATTAATTTCTTTTAAACTTGAAAAACTTTTTGATAAAAAAGTTAGCAATAAAGTTTTCTTTTTAAACGTTTCGAGTTGGTCTATTTTCTTTAGGTGGTAAATTGATTTTGTAAAGAATTTCTTTATATTTACAAAGCGTCGTGTTTTCCCAGAATTTTGAATGAGCTTAAAAAATATATGTATTAGTTCAGCCTTCGTGCTGGATGAGAATTTGGGAGGCGCAATGAAAGAGACAGGCCAAGGTCTATGTGGTTCAAGGCAAATTAATGTGGAAGCGCGTGTATTTCATATTTGTGAATTATCAATGATGCATATAAACTCAAATATCTCTTGACAAAACAACGTAAAATTGAATTTTTTAAAATAAAATCCTCAAACGCAAGAGATGTGTGTATGATAGAAAAATGATAACCCACTTTTTCTACTGAATTTTTTTTTTCGATATAACAAAAAAAAAGCACAAACGAAATCAATGCCATGCAGACTCACTCTTTTTTTGACGTTACGTACGCTCATCAACCTAAAAAAAAATCACAAACGAGATTCTTGCGTGTATACAGATAAAAAAAAATCATAGAAAAAAAAGCGATCGAACAAACAGACAAACAGCACGTAGAAGAATTCAAGACGTGCAAGGCAAGTGAGTCGAGGAAAAGCACCGCTTAATGTTCCAATGACAGGTTCGATTTCTCGAGAGTAGCGATAAAATAAAAGTTCCGTTGTCTTTTGTCAAGACATATAGAGTGTACAAGAGATAGAAATGCCACACCTGTGGAAGACCAAACGAATCGTCAAGCAATACTACGACAATTTGTCGAACGTGTCATAAAAATACAATTACGCTGTATGTGCGTGCGTGCAGGTGCGTGAAACGCAAGCTGCATACAGGAGCTGTACACGTGGAAATGAGAATTGCAAAACTAACGTTTGCGTAGTAGCTTTTTTAATTAAAAAAGAAAAAATGTAAAAAAAAATCCGTTGTCTAGAGTGATTTGGTTGCAGGATTTCGCGTGCGGCTGATACTGGAAAAAATCGATCGACTACCAAAAATTGTATGCAAATAATAACCAACAAGCCGGGGATCGAGATTTAACTATAGTGCGTACCTGAGTCTGCGTAATCTGAATCGTTTGCATTTTTAATTGATTTATGCAATCCAGCCGGCCGAGCATAATTGCAAATTTAGTCGTACTCGCTATTCTCGTAAAGATATATAGAGAAGAGAGAAAAGGATGAGTGGATGGAGAAAAAAAAATTGATTTAGCCAGCGGGTCACTAAGCAGTCCGTCGGATGCGTCCGGTCGGTACGGTACGCGCTACTGTATATAATGGCCCTCGGGGACACATGGGCTAAAATGAACGGAAGTGAATGTCGGGTATATAGCGTTCGTTTTAATGCATATTCGATGTTCGGCTTTTCATGCAGTTTTCAGGCAAGCGAAAGCACGTATGTATATATCGACTAACTGAAATTTCAGTTACGTTACTTGCGTGTATGTATATACTGCGTGCGATTTTTGCCGGATGGGTTTTATGTCGTTTTTGCGCGTCGAGCTCGTTGATAGATGTCGAGTAAAAATGAAAAAAAAAAAAAAAAAATACATTGGTATATATGTATCGAATGAGGCTTCTAAAAAAACGTAAAGAAAGATTTATATCTGGATATATATAGAATGTTACTGTTTTTGTTGTTGAATATTTCTTTTTTTCTACCGTTGCATTGATTTTTGTTTTGAAATATTTTTGTTTGACAAAGCTCAACGTCGTTTGAAGTATAGGCGCACATTTATCTTATCTGTAAGGTCAACACTGCCAATATGTTTGTTTGAACAAGTAAAACAAATAAATAAATAAAAAAAAATATAAGTAAAAAGTAAAAAAAAAAAGTAGTGTCAGAGATCAGAAAGGAAGGAAGGAAGGACGCGAAATCCCGACAAACAAGCAAATTATGCGGAATTACAGGGAATCGCAAACAGGAGGTACATATAGGTACATACATATAGGGCTGAGTGAAACGCGCAGAAAGGCATATCGGCGTGTCGAGTCTACGTGCATGGGCTCGCGTGCATTGTTGACACGGCTGCGGAGCCGAGCAAACATACATATACACAAGCAACGCTGCTGAGCCCGGGTGTACAAAAGGCGATTCTGTCTCTCTTGTATATACGTTGATTAACGTAGCGTGGCCGACTACTGTGAGAACGAATATATGCGTTTGCGCAGAGAGGATCCGTCCGGATTTTGCACATGGCATGAACAGCAATAGGCTTTATTGTCGTAGTTTTACGCTAATTTTCATCTGTGAAAACACGCTAGTGATCGACGTGTGAAATAATTTGAGAATCAGGTGTGAATAATTACTCGCTGAATTGTTCGATTGATTTTTCAATATTCATCACATACATGATATTATACTACAAACACAAGCACACAAAAATAACAAGTCTAATAACCGATACTCTATACAAGCACAAAATGAAGAAGCAACAGCAAATGTAAATTAGTCCGTGCAGATTTACAAAAGCAACACGTTTGCTTTTACCAACAGCTGGAAAATTGTCCGGCTGACTCTCCAGGCTGTTGGCCTTCGTGCATACATATTCCATGAAGGATCGTCGTCGTCATCGTCGTCGTCGTCGACGTCGTAGTTGCAACCGCGAGAATATGCAATCAGCGGTCTGTTTACATAGCTAAGGCTGGAGGGGGTTAGCTTAGCTGGGATAGTAGCTCTTGGATCGACGAAAGCATAGTATATCCCGTGGTAGTGTGTGTATGTGTGTGCACAAGACGCGAGAGCTTGCATTATGAATGTCGCGTTTTCATCGCTGCCTGCTTATATGTATACTCTCTTGGGGGTGTCTTGTCTGGACTAAGTGCTACTGCTAAGTAAGTACAGGTATGATGTTAAAGAGCAGCCAGCTTTCGAACCATTTAATCAAAGAGTCAATATTCAAGCTGAGCTGTTAAATATTTTATGATTCAATTACCTTTTGCTATCAAATCGAAGATTTTAAGTTGACTCGTTGAATAGTATGACAGTATACGTTTAGTATCCAAACATATATTTGAAAATCTATAAGCTATAACTATCGTATATGAGCCAATTAAACCCATGAAATATCCTGCCAGTATCGGAAGTTGGGCACGGAAATAAGTCAGAGCTATAATTCTTTGCCGGACGGCCGAGCACGACGGACGACTCAGCGAGCCCATTATCACTCGGACAGTCCCGGAGAGATAGAAGGAAGAGAGCAGCCACGCATCAGGGACCATTTGCCTCTCTCGGGTCAATTACATCCAGCGCAGCTCAACGCAAACAGTCCCCCCCCCCTGTATGCCGAAATTGACCGCACCCCCACTGGGCAGAACCTATAAATTGACAGGGCACCCTCCGGGCCGCCGCCGATAAGGCTAGCTATCCCTCTCTGCTTTTGAATGACCATCAGAGTCGGGTAATTAAATGATGCGCACCACTGCACATTGACTGAGGGAGCTGGCTTCTAATGTGTAGCTTTCTCTCCCTTTCGGATGCTGTAGTTGTCCGAGCGCTAATTAAATTTACTTATTACGGAATGCGCCTTTGAAGCACGCTACTTGAAGTTATTGATGGGAATATGACCATTTCGTCGCTTATGCTATTTGCTTTCATTTTTATAGCTGTGAATATGATTTATTCAAAGGAATGTTAATTGAACGTTTTTTTATATTTGTATGATGTGAAAAATTGAGTTGAGGAAAGGATAGAACCTTACGCGTTAGTTTCTGCGATAAATACGTAAGTAGTAACGATCAATGTTTGGTCAGACACCTTTTTTTACCTTTTTTTTAACGATTGTATGCGCTTGGCTTATAAATTTTACAAATATTTGTAAAACAAATATTTTGCAGGTTGTTTTTAAAATTTAAAAATTAATATTCACGCATCGTGAATATTGATACATTTTTAAAGCGTTATAAAATCTCTGCGTCATATTTCAACGCATATAAAGCACGAAACAAAGGCATATTTTATAAATTTTCAAAATATTCATATGCGAGCCTGATTGATCGTAAATTATTAATATCTATCGATCCAGCAGCTGCCATTATTCTCTCACTCGGTCGTTAAAATTCAAAAATATCATAAAAAAGCTCTAATCTACTCGAACGGCTCACACAGCCGTATAAAGCTCTAAACACAAAAGCACATCAGCCTGCTAACAGCCTCTTGATCCAAAAACGAAGCACAACGACGAGCCTAACCGATAGTCACTGCCACACGGCTTTCTCGCACGTCACACAAACACGTTATCGTTGAAAAGCGGCGGGTGGCTCGTTAGCTGCTGCTGCTGTTGCAGTAATAATTTCGAGACTCCATTACATCGATCCGTAGCCATTCATGCTCTAATCGTGAAAGCAATATCAATACAGAATAGAAAAAGAAGGCGAAGAGAGATAAAGCGGTTTTCGGAACTAATGAAGGTAAGTTGTTGATTCTGATTGGGAAATTTCAAAGGGTTGCTGGAAAGGTAGTCATGCTTGAGTGGCTGTTTTTTTTTATCGTATGCACTGGGTTTGTGGCTTCAATGAGAAGTTCGATTTTCTGGGTTTTAAAAAATTTTGTTTGAACAAGTGTTCGGTAAATAGAAGCTTTTTGTTTTTTTTAATAAATTACATGTTGATATAATAAATGAATTAGTTCACTTTATTGTGGTTCATTTAAAAAAAAAATATTATTTATTAAATTTAATTAATAATTTTTAAGAATAAAAAAATATAAAATTTAAAATTTTTTAAAAATTCAAAGAGAGATAAATAATTAAATACTTTTTGTAGCTTTAAATATAATTTTAAGCTTCCACAGTAAGTTATTTTTGCTTCACAAATTATGTACAATAAATTGCTTGTGTAAAGTCCAAAAGAAAATATCAAATTTTATAAATAAAAAAAGAAAACAAAAAAAAAATGGAAAAGTATGGAAATAAGCGGATAAAAAGATAAAATCCAATCATAGTCATGGGGATCAGGGAAACCAGTGCGTCGTTATGAAAAAAAAAGAAAGAAAAAAAAGCGCAGGCTAGGACAATTTCAGTTGCAATCGCAGGTGAATTGACGACCGTTATTTTCAAAAGCTTTTAAAGGTTATTTCCGAGTCTGGTTATGCTGGTTCCGTCGGACAAAAATAAAATTTTCAAACCATCCCCAGCTATTAGTGTTGCAACCACGAAAATTGCTTTTTGCTTTATATTCTGTTCCATCCTTGTCAAATTTTTCATAATAATATTTTTAGAAGAGATTTTTTACTTTTGTTACACACAAGTTTTTACTTACAAAAAGCTTTTTTGAAAGCACAATTTTTTTAAAACTACATTTCACAGGTAAATAAATTGAAAAAAAATTTTTTTATAAAAAAAAGTATATAAATTTTGCTCAGTGACAACAATTAAAATTTTGATCAAAAACACTCATCAGTTAGTGTTAAGTCAACAAGAGCATAAACAATATCAAATAGAAAATAGTAAATCACAGTCAGCAGGAGATACAAAATTCATCGCGATTCTGTATCCTTTCGCACCAGGGCGTCATCCACATCATCTTGCTCCCAACGAAAAATTTCCTAGAGCTGACGGGCCTTACTGGCGTCGTGGGAAAAGTGGATTCTCGCGAGCGAGTGAGCCTGTGTAATAACGGGCCATTACACGAGGCGCGATAATAAACGGGCCCGTGTACACTCCTCACTCTTCTTTTTCTCTCTCGAGTCGCGTCGCGTAATAAAGCCTCAGCCATTGCTGGAGATATGAGGGAGCATCAGGAAGAAGCTCGAGGTATAATATCATGGGCACACGGGCGGTAGCGAGGTCGCGCGGCATGCGCCTGGAAATTATATATGCGAGCTAAAGGCCTCGTGGAAAGAAGAGCTATATGAAGCTGAGAGTAGGGTGGGATGGGAAATGACACGCGGCAAAGTCATCTCAAAACTCTATATACTGCTACTGCTTTTAATGCGACCATTTTTCTCAAACTTTTCCGGACTTTTCTCTTGGTTGTACTTGAAGTTATCTTATTTACGAGCATCTACTACATGGTCGCGTGGCATAAGGAAAAGTGAAATTTTGCCAGATAGAAAATCAGCTGCAATTTCTCTCTTTCTCTTTATATCATGTAAAAGATTGAACTTGTTGCACGTTGGTATATATACAAAGCTATAAGAAGAGAGGATCGCTATAAGTCGATACTCGTTTTCCCTTTCTCAAAGATAAATAGCCAGCGAGTTCGCGGAAACGACAACGACAACGACAACGACGTTTTACGTATACATCCATACTACAACAGTCTTGATACTCTACGACACGCCCACACGATAGACCCAGCCATATCTCTTAACCATTAAAATGTATTCAACGTATATATACGCGACTCTCTTTATCGCTTCTCTTATATTCTGACTATTTTTCTTTCCTCCACCTTTCTCTTTCTTCCTCATCCTTCATTTCTATTTCTCGCCTCTCTATACTACTCCTCTATATAGCTCGTACTTTTTCCTCCTTCGTCTCTCTTCCCTGCCTGTCTCTTCTGCATATATAAGCTTTGTGCTTTGGTCGTTATTGTCGCTGACAGTCTAGTCGCGCTAGCTGCTGCTAACGTAGTCCCATTTGCATGAATCGTTGGGACGTACATATACACAGCCATGTTGTTCCAGGCTGTATATATAGAAGTAGTCTCTCTGGAGAGTCGTGACTTTTGATGGCTTGCCATTGGCTCTCTTTGAGCGGAGACCGCTCTTTGATATGCCCTAAGAGAAGAGTTATATTAGCAGTTACGCTTAATTATATAGCTGCATATTCGAGTGAAGAGAGAAAATTTTATTACTCTGTTTGTAGATTGTTTGAAAATAATCGATATTTTAGTAATTCTACCTCTATCAAAATTAAAAATCACGAATAATCAGAATAACGTAATATTGAAAAGAACTTGCTTGCAAAATATATTACACTCTTACTTTCTTCGCTTTCATATTTGCGAACACGAGATAACATCATAAATATTCATTTAATGCGTGTGTCTCTATATAACTATATCCAGGGCACACAACTAGTTTCGCTACGCCGCTTATCGACTCTACGTCATCGTAGTTGCCGTTGCGTACACGAGGAAAAGCATAGCCGAATAAAAGTATTGAAAAAAAAGGGGGAGAGCCAAGCGAAAAACCAGCAGTAGCAGT
Source organism: Leptomastidea abnormis (assembly GCA_030522805.1). Lineage (NCBI taxonomy): Eukaryota > Metazoa > Arthropoda > Insecta > Hymenoptera > Encyrtidae > Leptomastidea > Leptomastidea abnormis. The sequence continues at coordinate 14,149 of JAPYZE010000508.1, forward strand.
CCATTTGATCTGCTTACTGGTGCGTTTTCACGTGCGGCGAATTCACGCAACTTCTACGCGCCTACGCTTGTTAAGCAGGAGATTTAAATTTAGATGTTAGACTAGGCTATATTGCACTACTCATTATTAAACTACTACGACACGAAGATTATAAGGGATACTTCAGTATTGTTTATAAGACTAAGATATGTGCAGGGCCACGTATAATCAACCTTTATATATATTATGTTTAAAAAAATTTTTTTTTGAAACTTTACTCTTAATCCAAGGATTTTTTTTTAAAGTCTTCGTGAAGGAAATAAAAATTTACCGGTGTATAGTATAAAATTATAAATAATTCAGTTTTACATTTTAAATAGATAATATGTACAAATGTATTTAATTGATAATATTCATACTCATTGTAATTATATCATAAATAATCATTAATGTTCGAAGTAATTTAATATACACCTGTGTTACAACATTTACTGTACTTACAATGCATAAATTAACTCTAATTAGCCATACGTGTAATTCATAATAAATGTAGCGTAAAACATTCTTATATTTATTTTATTAACATTTCCAAAATATTAAACATATTATAGTTTACGAATTATTGATATTTAATTCAGGCTGGAACATTTATCAAATTTGATTGGAAATTGCTCGCATATAGGCCATTTGCACAAATCAATTACTCAAACTCCAAGTCAAATTAAAAAAAAAAAAAAAAAAAAAAAAAAAAAAATAATAATTTAAATATACTTCATTAGCAAGCCAGAGTATATATATAGTAGTAGTAGTAATAATTCGAATAGTATTCAGTCCCCGCTTTTAACAGTAGCATATCAATATCAGTAGAGTAAAGTCGTTTCAAAGCGTAACACACACACACACAGAGCGAATGATATAATTAAGCCGCGCCAACTCGTTTATCCAAACGTAGAGCTGTCGAATAATCACTGCATACACGCGATAAAACTTACCAATACATACACACACAAACACACATACACAAACCACAAACGATCTAATGAACATTTCAAGCTTGTCCAGTTTGGAATAATAGATAGAAAACAAATCCGTGGTGCTCTATATATCCCCACCTCCTACCACCCCCGCAACGTCACTCGGACATTTATATATAACACACAGCCTCCCAATGTAGTTAGTGAAATTCCTCTTTGCTTTATACGGAAAAGGAGAAGCACTTGGCTAAGGCGTGTCCAGCGGGCGTCAACGTCGCATGCCAAAGCGCACATTGCACCAGAGGCACACTGCACTGCTTAAAGGCGGGGGCGGCAGTAGTTGTTGCCGGACGGACTTCAGTGTACGCGGGTGGAATACGAGAACGTAGGTATATTATACAGCGAGAATTTATGCGCGTTGCTTCCTTGTAAACAAGCTTGCTTATACCCTATACTCCTCATCCTCCTCCTCCTCCTTTTTCTTTGCGACTTGCTCACTGACCAGTGGTTCTCTATCCTGATGCTCGGAGTTTAACTTCTGATGCTCAACTGAACTTTCGCTCTTCAAGAGGAAAAGAAGAAGAGGAAGTGAGTGTGGGTGAAGGAGACGCGCTGCAGGTAACGGTTTTGGAAATTTGATGGAGGTCAGTAGAGGAAATGGTCGAGAGATTACTGAAATGAAAAAACACTTTAATTTGATTATGATTTTTGGAAGTAAAAGATCGACGAGAAATTTATATAATTTAGCCTGAAGGAATATTGTTATCGAATGAAAGCTCGACTTTTTGTCATTTATTTTCTCAGGCACTATATACACTGCATGTACGTATTATATTGAAACAATTAAGTATATGTTGTCAGAAACAAGCAAGCATAACCGTATGTCTTGTCACACCGAGATGAATGTGAAAAAGAGAGTTGGGTATATTTATAAATTAACTGTGTGTCCTACAGCCTCTGGCTTGCTTGCTAGCTAGCTAGCTAACTTGCTTGCTTGCTTGCTTTCGCGATGTTAAATATAACATTCGATTTAATTCTAGCATTAGAGAAGCCATTGAAAATATAAAAGCACGATTCAATTATACATATACAGCCATACTATTGTAGGTGTACCTAGCCTGTTCCTATATACGAATTAAATTAGGCGAATTCGACGAATTCGACGATAAGTGTGTATACGCGTACTTGGTAAATAAAAATTTAAGCTTACTCGTTTAGGAAAAAATAATCATTTTTACTTTTTACGAGTATCGAGGGAGGCTGGTGGCGATAAATAAGGACACGTGACAGGGCGAATTTTGATCTGACAAGGTATATGGTAAGAGAGAAGTATAGTGCTGACTGGGCAACAGGTAAACGAATCGCGTACATACATACATACATACACGCACCATATATACAAACACTTCATCGTGTGCTTTCTAGGAACGGGCGCAATTATTTAAACGACCATAGGTGAATGAAATGAGGGGGGGAGGAGGGGGGGGGGAGGTTGCTAAGCATCGATAAATAAATCAAGCAGTGAATTGAGACCGCATTCGGTGCAAAACAATTCGAGCGTTGCGAATGAATGTGTTTCGGTGGGGTTCGGCAAGCGGGACCAACAACAGCGACCAGAGAGCTTAATCCAATGCAGTGAAATGGCTTATTGGGTCCCATGCCCCATATAAATGCATATATATAAGCTATGCGCATATCACCCGGGCGCCGAGAAATTTATCAATAGGCATCGAACTTCATAACTTACTGCTTGACGTTTCTGTCCATTTAAAAAATTTGGCTGAATTCAAAGAAACGTGTCTCTTGCGTGTAGTGTATGTATATTCTGCGTAAGGAACCAAATTGTTCGTTCTTGTTCTTGCTACCTAAACACACGCCTTCCTAATCGTAATAGTAGTCGAACAAGTTACCTTTCATTTTTCTTAAATATCTCTGTAATCAGGCTATATTGAATGTGAATCAAAGGAGGATGTAAACGTGTATGTTTTGAAATCGCAACAAAAGAGCAGCATAGTCAAATGAATAAGCTCTGGCGTATCATATCAGTGTATGTTATATACAGCGTTGGCCCGTGGGCCATTAAAATGCTCGTCGGATGTCCGCTGGCACCTCCGAAAGGGGAACGGACTCGTGCCACATCACGTGTATATTCGTGAGAGAGGGGAAGCGTCTAGTAACTTATATTTGCATAATATACGCTGGCATAAATTTTTCATTCGTCTCGGGACGGTAAAACGCGAGCGAGCGAGCACAGTCGGAAACACACAATTTAAAATTACAATCGCAAGCGGAATCGGAAAATATTCCTTATAGTAGACGACTCTTGGTACGCTTTTTGATATAGGTAAAATAAAAGCCTTATGCACTGTAGCAGTAGTAGTAGCATCAAGCGCTTTCGCTTAATTATTGCGGCCGCTTAGCTCTAATGGTTTCTTTTTCTACTTAATGAAAAAGTATATAGGTATATAATAAACGGGAATTTGGTGTGTTGATTTTTTGGGTTATTATTATGCGAGAGCTTCAACTGCTATGCTACGTTTTGTCGTTTTGTTTTTCTTTCCAAATGGGTTTTTAAGTAAGGATTAATGATAAAAATAGTCTTGAAGCTTGCCGAAAAAAAAAGAAAGAATAAATTCAGTAGAAATAGAAATTTAAATAAGCCTTGTTCCTTAGTTTCTATTAATTCTGTTTCATGTTGAATTTAGAAATTTTTAATTGAAAACATAAAAAACGTAAGCTATTCTAATAAAAATTTAACATTTTTTTCAACTTTATTAATTTTTACTGCAATATTTTTTATTCAGGGGCTTAGTAAGTTTAAAAATTATTTTATCAAAGCACATTTACTTTTCCAATCTTGTTAAAGCCATAAAATCAGCTATAACCCGGCTACTCGATCTCAGTAGTATCAGCAAAAGGAGTAGCAGCTTTCATCGCAAGCTCACTCATAGCATCTAATCCCCCCGTGTAACAACGTCGCTTAGGGATCACAAAGCTTATCTCCCATCCCCCAAAGATCCTCTCACATATTATATGGTTGGATCCATGAACGCGTATTAGCGCATATCGCACTTCAGCCCAGAAAAAAAAGCGCAGGGCGCGATCGCGAGGGAGCGAGAGACGTCGCAGCGGCAATTTATGGGCATCAAGCATGCTGCTCTCGCTTTCTTATGCAGCACAGCACGGGCGCGCCGCATATAGAGATATATATATATATATATATATATATATATATATATATATATATATGCACTTTCTACGCTATAGCTAACGCTATATGCAGGAGAAAGACAGCCGTGCTCCTATCTCAACCGCCCTCTCGTCTATATAGGTAGTAGTAGTAGTCCCCATGGCACTGGGCGCTCGGGATTATGCAACCTAGAGTAGAGCTGGAGGCTCAAGAGAAGAGAAGCGGTTAGACTGCTCTGAAGGTAGAGGGAGAGAGAGAGGATATACATACGATCGCTGGGAATATCTTCGGGCGGTCCCACGCGAGAAAGAGAGAGAGAGAGAGAGAGGCTCAGCAAATACGCTTGCGCGCGCCCACCCGGTGTGGTCCTTTGTGCATATCTATACCAATACAGGACTTAGAGTTAGAGAGAAAGAAAGAGGAGGTGGGCATTAGGAGTGCAGTTGCGAAAGCTAAGTGGGCCGGCTCTCCCTCTCTTGATCGGCCAATTTTTTGCACCGGAGAGTCTCGTCCCGGACTCTCTGCATCCATGCATGCACCTGGATTTTCATCTCTCTAGCTATGCATATACGAGTGTGATTTCCGTGAAGAAAGAGAGAGAGGAGAGAGTGTATATTATATGCATTTTCGGAGCAAAGACAATGCAAGTGAGAGGGAGTGAGAGGGGAGATTTAAAGCGGGAGCTAAACGCCAGAAAAAAAAATTGTATAACTGCGTGCGTTATGGATGCGCATATTGTGTATGCATATACACAAGTTATAGAGAATGAAATCTGTGGGGCTATATGAACTGATGGTGCATTGTTGTTGTTGTTATTGTTGTTGTTATTGATGTTGTTGTTGATGCGCGTGCAGGAAAGTGTGTGCCTGCCAAAAAATTTTTTCAAGACTAATGTTTTATGTGTGGCGAAATGTAAGTAAGCGAGTGGAGAAAGTCTCTGTTATAATATACGCGAGATCTATAAGTTTTCTGTTTCTACTTTGCGAGGCTGTCTCTCTACTGACTTTCCGAATGAAACCGTCGTCGTCGACGTCGTCGTTTTATTTTCTTGATATATACTGGCACGCGCTGAATTGCCTCGACTAAATTTTTTTTTTTCTTTCAACTAAGGAAGGACGTCAGATAAGAATATCGTACAATTACGGCTCTCTGGTCTCTTATCGTTTGGTGAAAATCGTTCTGCGATAATTCCCAAGTATATAACTTATATGTATAGGTATATATACACACACGTTTTACGAGCGCGAAATTTTTTGGATACGAAATTACCTACAAATCCTTCAGAGACGGAGAGACAAGAGAAAGCAGCAGCAGCAGAGGAGGGGGAGTTATAGTGATATACTCGCTAAGCAATAATTCACGTATAACTACGTTCAAGCAGCAATAGATATTCAAGCAAAATTCACTATGACTTCCATAATCTCTGCAACTTGAGACATCTCCAATGCGCCTATGCTTGTTTTCTTCTTCTTTTTTTTCAACATATACGTCACAGTGAACTCGCGCTCTTACTTCTCTTATACGAAAAGTGAAAACGAAAAATCGTTAGAATATTCCAAGTAATCCACAAGGGGGTTGACGAGTAGACACATACGCATATACATAGACATATAGATGCATCCTAGTATAAATCAGCAAAAGTATGGTAGGAGATTTGGAAGCTTTTTACCGCTTACTATATATACAGTATCTTTCTCTCTCATTCACTCCCGAGAGCTTTTACGAGAGCAATAGTGCCTATAGAACCCACACGCAGATTATACGACTGAACTTTAGGTGCATTAGCGAGTGAGTGCACGGTTGGATGCTGCTTTTGATTTAGCGGATCTTGGCCAAGCGCCAAAGGCAAGCTTGCTCGAGCGCATTATCGCTCAGCTTTACGAGCATCTAATCACCGATACATATATACGTTTCCATGATGCTTCTTTTTTACATCTCGCAGCTGCAATGACGTATTTTTATTTTTTGCTCTTCTAAAATCGTGAGAATTGGACAATTTATACTGACCGTGGGTTAACGCCTGAAAATCGAATAGCACGTACTATTTTAGTCCCTCTCTTATACTCTTGTGGTCTATTCTGCTCCCCAGTCTTTTATTCCGTGTTTATGTAACGTTTTATCGGCGCTTATCGCTGCTATGGTCCTGGTTTTCTCTTCTCTCTTTTCTCTTTCTCTCTGGGGAAAAACTAGTTTATTCGTATATTATGTCTAATTATGCAATCAAAATACTGCAAGGATTTCAGACTATTGCACGAGAAATTTCAGTTCGTTGACTTTTGCACAGCACGGTTAGTTGGTTGGTTGGTTGGTTCGTTGTTGTGTTATGGGGAGGGTGAGGGAGAGCGTTTAATTTTCCTAGAAATACTCTGGAGTGTAGTAGTAGTATATACTGCAGATGAATCAGTACCGTGCTTGTTGCTATTACAAATTATTTTTACGTCGAAAGATTTGTTAAAAGGAGAAATGGACTTTCTGAGGTAACTGATATATCCGAAATAAAATCGTATAGCTGAGAAAAATAATAAAATAAAAATTTTATATATGTACAGGTACGTAAAGTAAGTAGTGATATAAAAATCGAGTTGCGTTCAGCATAACTGATACTACTACTACAACTACTATACTAATATAGAGGAAGAAGAAGAACGATAAAAATATTAGGCTTTCAATGCGCTTTCCTTTCTCTGCATCTTTCTCTTTCGAAGGTAGGTAGACAGGCAGACAGGGCTTCAGCGAGAGTATATGAGCACGAGTTTATGCTCTCCATCAAGTAATTACGCAATAAAGTTATGGGCTTTACGAGATCGTTTGCACCTACGGCTTAACGGCAACAATTACGCCCGAGAGCGCCTGGCTCTCAAAACGAATAAATCGCGCGAGGAAAATCGCCTCGAGAAAAGAGAGTATCGCTGGTTTGTTTTATGACCAGCTCTCTTTCTCTCTCTTTCTCTCTCAACTATATACGTATAAGCTGTAGTGCAAAAGTTTTCTGCGCGATGAGCTGAGAAGTGATGATGCCTCCCCTCCCTCCTACAACTGCACTACTATTTTCGATTTATCTTCGGCGTTATTTTCTCTTAATCGCTTTTGTTCTCGATTGTATATATACGTGCGAGACTATAAGTGAAACATCGTTTATTTTTCTTAATTATTTAATATCGGTATAAATTAATCACACGGTCTGAAGGTGCTTCTTAATTTACCTAAACTCTTATTTTTTCCTAATCCTTTCGTATAAGAGTACCTATACGGAAAATTACCTTTCTAATACAAACGAACTGATTTGATCGTTAATTGGCACAATCGTAATACACAGTCTTGAATCCATAAAAAAAAGAAACAAGTGGCTTCAGACCATCCGCATAAAATCCGTAAACGAAACACATAACCTTTTAAAAGCCAGCAATCCGGCTCATCATTGTATAAAGCAACTCGTCTATTACACTCCTTTTAACGAAGAGAAAGAAACTCGAAGCAGAATTTAAAAAATTGGCAATTGGAAAGTGAGAGGTGTATAAGGAGAACAAGAAGAAGGCTTCGTTCTTATACTCCCCTTGCTCTTGTCCGTCTGCTAAAAGCTTACGTGAAATTCCATGCTTGGTTATTGAAGAGCCCTTCCCACACGAGGTATACATATATGCAGGATAGTAGGGGGGAGGGGGGGGGGGTCGAAACAGGTGTTGCGCAACTACAAGCAAACTGAACACGGAAACGGCGTCTGCTGTATAGTCGCGAGAGACGTCGTGAACATGTATGTATATGTGAGTATGTACCATAGAGATATGCGAGACGCGGAAGCTATGTCTCCTGTATATACTCCTCTGCATCTACCTCCTTCTCGACGAATCAGCTCACGCGCCGAAGGACGTGCATGTGTATATATATAAACATGTATGTTATATGTATGTAGAACCAGACTCGTGATTCGTAAAAGGGGAGAAGATGCGAAAAATGCTCCTTCTTCTTCTATATATTCCTGCTTTGCATTTTGCAAGGCGTCACGGATCTTATTTTTAGAAGAAACGTAAAAAAAGCTGCTTGAATGTTAGTTAAGAAGGAATAGCTATAGCTATTCAGGAGAAAATAAATTATGAAACTCAAGAGTAAGAGAATCGTACATTATACGCTGTGTTGGTATGTATATATGTATTATACCTATCCGTGAAAATAAGCATCCAATTAGGTAAAAGTTTTCCTTTTTTCTTCTTATTCTTCTTTTTCTTTCAATATTCAAATCTTCCAATAATTGGATAACGCGAGCATTTACAGAAATTCCCAAGGAAATTCGACTCGTTAGACAAATCGTATAGGAGTAGTAGCTACTACTACCCAGTAGTAGTTCCCGTTAATTTGCATATGTACAAAAGAACCAGAAGAAAAGGGTTAAGGGGAAAGAGTCGCTTTCTTCACGGCACTCGATATCGCACTCGTATAACGAGCAAATGCAAAGCGCGACTTAGTTGAGCGCAAAAACCGGCTGGCTCGCGGCCCGGAAGAACAGCCAAGGCGCCGCGAGAGATAGAGAAAGAGAGTGAGAGTAGGCGCAGCGAAAAGGGCCTCCCTCGAAGTCTATTCTCGATTCGGTGCACGCGGCAGTACAGGCAAGTATAGCTGCTCTGCGGCGTGAGGCAATTAACTTTGAAGAAGAGAGGGGGTTGGGGGAGGGGGGAGTGCGAAAATTCAAGCAGCTTCCTCGTTCCTCTTTCTCTATCTCTTTTGCTGCTCTCTTGCAGTCTTAGACTTATTTTTTTTCTTTTCGTCTCCTGCTCTAGTGGCAACTCGTTTACTTGTCTTATTCTGTGGTACAGAAATACATCCAAGAGAGTATAGCTTGTGTGTGTGACGCGAAATTCATCCGCGTCTCCAAATGCATCCGCATTTCTCGTTGCTGAGTATGTAGATAGTACTGAATCCAAGGCGGTTCCGATTTGTTATTGTAATAAAGTGTCGGTCTTTACTGTGTCTCCGCCCTTCCTCTATCTTTCTTTCTCTTTCTTTCGTTCTTTTTTTCTTGTGAGTTAGTGTATATATGTATGCATGCATGCATGCATGCATATATGTGTGCAGTGTAGTGAAAATGTAGTGTAGTGGATGTTGGCTTGCGGGCGGCGTCGCGGTTCCGAGAAGCGCGCATGAATTATGGTAACGAGTCTCGGTGAGGAGGAGGAGGAGGAGGAGGGGGAAAGCGTGATTTGCTACTGCGAATATCAGCTAGTCGTACTTGATTTTTTTTTTTTTTTAAACAAGTTTCGATTTCTTTTGCTAATTTTTATAAAAAATAATTGTTCTCTATTTTATTTTTTTATAGCTTGAAATTTACGAGACAATTAAAATTCATGAACATTTTCTGAAAGTTATGGTATAAATGTAATCAAGTAAGTAATCGTAATATTGCGCAAGAGCAAGTGAAAAATGAGAGATTTGTTGCTATTTGATAGTTGTAAGCGTGTGATTGGTGTTTTCTCACATAAAATATATATACTTAACAGTCGCACAATAAAGCATTTTCCAAAATTCATTTGTTTAAAAGCCAACATATTTTACGTTCAATGTATAAGATGTATGTAAGAAAGAGCACATAATATAAAATACGCGCGAACATTCGTATTAAATTACGTTGCTGAGTTAATACAAAACTGATGTGACCTGTAATAGAAAAGTGAACACAGACGTATAGCGAGAGAAAGAGAGAAAGAGAAAAAGAGAGAAAAAGACAGGTCACGTTGAAATTTCTCATTTTTAGCGGCAGCTCTTGGAAGTCGCGCCTCTCTTCGTCCTCGCTCAGCTTTCAGCTCACGTTGGCCGAGGTCGACGAGAGAGGCGGTGAAAGAAAGACGACATTAGCTTAGCCGAGAGGATAAAGTAGTGTAGAAGCAGGAGTAGAAGAAGGAGTGGGTAAGAGAGGTAGGAGATAGAGGAGGGAGAAAAATTAAGCCAGGAGCAGCAGCAGCAGTAGTAGTATAGTAGCAGCAGCTGCACGATGCGAAGGAGCAGAGCTACTCCTGGCGCACAGCCGAGAAGATGTAAATTAAGGGAGGCGAGAGAGAAAGAGAAAGAGAAAGAGAAAGAAAGCGTCGAAGGTCGATAATGACGAGACGAGGAAGATGATAGTAAGTTGGCCGGGAAAACGTGCGACGATCAAGAGGAGTAAAGAGAGAGAGAGAGAAGAAGAGAGAAGGGGGAAAAGTAAAGAAGAATACCCTTGCCAGCGGAATAGGAATTTTAATTAAGTCTTTGTGTAAGAGAAGAATAAGGTTAATAAAGACGTGCGCCTGGCTGGCTGCTACTTCTACTGCTCACTACTGATCTGCACTAAAACTGGGATATACGGACATTGATGGAATATTGGATCTGAAATTTTTAGAACTTCATCTCATTGCTTTTTATCATTTCTACTCTCGAGCGATCTAATTAATTCGCGTCTTTAGATCACCAGCAGCTATATTTATCGGTTAAATAATAGAAATTTCCTTTTTTTCCCCTCCATCGAATCTAATTATAATAGATATATAAGGACTACTTTAATGAAAGTTCATTTTAAAGCTTGCAAGCTCTTTAAGCCTATACATACATTTAAATGTCGAAAGCGCAGCTTTAAATCTAATTTCAATTTAATTCAAATGAAAATCGCGTTTTCAATTCAGTTTTCCATGCGCATTCCATACTACGCAAACACAACTTTTGTTATAAGTTACCATTACCATATATGGATGTATTTCCAAGAACGTATAATATATCCACGTGTACGCACATTTTCATTAACTTGAAACGTTATTCTCCCAGTGTTTTATTTAAGTAAACACAAATACACTGAAAAACTTCAACGGTCTTCGGAATAGCCATTAAAATTTTTTTATTTTTACATCTTTACAATGCAATTTTGAAAAACAAACCACGTTTCTCGCTGTAGAAAAAGTCATTTTGCGTCTTCGATTACTCGAACTTGAAGCCACATTCCCCAGCATCCGTAAAACCGAGGCGTGGAGTCGACACGTCGTATTCCCAGAGTTAATATCGTTGAGAAACGGAAGCGACATGGCTAAACTCAGCCTTAGGGACACTAGCCGTAAAGCTATAGGACAAAGACGAGAAGGTGTGGGTATAACGGGACAAACGAGTCACGAGATGAATCCCGCGCGCATCGAGTCTAGCTGGTACGTGTCCGGGCGTATTACGCGGTGAAAGGAGTGTGTATGTGTGTGTGACAAAGGGATAAAGCTACGGCATCAACGGCAGCTGACGAGTTTTATTGTGCGTACGAATTAACGCGTCCATTCGTGTAATTGTTGCGATAAACATTTTGATAGCTTTTACTTGGAGTTTTTTATACTAATTTGAACATAATTTGTAAAGTGACGGCTTGAATATCGAAAAATAAAGAAAAATGCGTTCGGTTCAAAATGGAAAATTCCGTAAACTCTGTCAATTTTTAATTACAAAAGTTACCCCCGTCACTCGCATATTCCCTCGAGAAAAGAAGAGAATACTGGGTTAAAATACATAGAGCAATGCTTGCAAGTCAATTAAACGTACACATGGCAAAAGAGCAAAGCTCAAAGGCCATAGAATAGTTGGAAAAACAAGAAATTGGAGAAAAAGAAAAAGAAAAAATTATACACGAGAGAGCGAACGCACAAAATTCCATCAACTCTCGTCAGGAAGAGCTTGCGTTACTCTGAATATCTCTCTCTCTCTCTTCCTTTTATGCTACAAGCATGGCAAATTAAATGAAGCTGCTCGTATTCTCCCTCCAGGGGTATACATACGAAGGGAGGAAAAGAACCATCCGGAGTTCACTCGACAAAGCTTGCAGAGAGCTCCTGCAATTTACATCCGGTGCTCGCGGCGTTCTCCACTCGTGCTTGCATAAGATGGGTGGGTACGAGAGACTCGTACCAATTCACCTCGCTCTCGTTACACGCCAGACTGGAGAAATTTCAAGTATATAGCACTGCCAATAAGAATTTAAGAGGGTTCCTAATTTGACAGAGCGGTAACGCGAACTTTATTCAGTTTTTTTATACAAATTTGTGCTTGCAAGCTCTACGCCGTTTTCTTACGATTCGCTCAAGTTTTAAGTTTTTATCTTATGTATTCTGGTATTGAAATTTGTACTTTTTCTAAGAAATATTGACGTTTCCAAGCTATTACATACTCAATTACAACTCAGTATGTCGAGGATCGGAAGAGAATCAAAAGCGTATAAATAAGCAAGGGCAATTAATGTAGTTACCAGGATTAACGAGACTTCCACTGAGATTCTCTGCTTCAGACTCATCATCTCACTATATTAGCGATGCGCACGTGCGAGCTAAATACGAAAACCACTTGCGTGTTCCGTTGGATACACACTCATATAGCCAATTCTATATGAGCTTTGCTCTAGTCTCTAGAGCCAGAAAGTCAATTGGATTAGGCGTCAAGTTTCATTGGAATTGGTCCATCGAGATTCAGAAGTGTCATCCACGTGTGCGTTTATTTTCAGTTATTCTGCCAAGTTATTTAACACACATTTGACCCAAAACCAGAATTCTATCCTCTCAAGATCAAGAGTGGTGAATCACACTTTATGGCACTACACAGGATATAATTGTCAAAAGAAGTGTACTCACACGTCATCCTGTTTTTTTTTTTCCAAGCATCCTCGTCGGTATCATAGAGTCTCCAATAAGGAAGCTTCTTAAGCAAGTGCGTGAGAAAATGTGAGAATTGCGTCGTCGTGTAACACAGGTTCATTGCCACGGGCACAAGAGTATACATACACACACACACATATTACAGCTTCTGCTGTTGCGCAATATCCGGATTTACCTCCTTCTTTTTTTCCTTCCGTCCCATCTGCTTGTTGCGTTATTTTTTTTTTCTTTTTCCCGCAGGTGGTGTATAGTGCTAATTAATCGGCTAATTGCCACGCGCACATGGGTCTACAATTACTACCTCCCGCATGGGCTGAAGTAAGAAAGAGAGAGAGAGAGAAAAGTATCGTTCGACCGAGTGGTATATTCTTTGCTTGAAATTGCCATTGGCTCTATACCACCGGATGTGCGTGAGGATCTTGGCAGACGCAAGCTTCTCCTTCTTCTCCTTCTTTCTCCTTCTATTAACTGTAACTTTGCTTTTCGCGGTATGGGTATGAGGATTATTGCAACTGTTTTAACGCATTCCTTTTTTACATTTCTCTTTCTATTTAGCCGTTAAGCTCTTGGAAATTAATATAATGTTGCAGTGGAAAATTTAGGATGATATTTGCTAGAGGTATATTGTAGCTATACATGTAATATACCTACACACAAGGGTCTGGAAACTTGGGCGTTGTAGAGCTACTTTACAAAGTACTTGAAGCGAAATTAATCATATGAACGAACTAGAGCTGTGAATATTAACGCTACAGCAGCAGTAGCAGCAGGTAGTAGCATTACATACAATATCTACTTTCCATAAGTGTATAGATATAATATTCGTAAAGTGTAACATACGTACATATGTACATATATCTATACGCACATTAAAATTACAGTCCGACATGCTTGTTATAACTGTAATTCTGGGGCAGGTGTTGTGGTTTGATGTAGCATCCATTAGACACTGCACTCGCCAGTCATCAATTTATTTTTTTTTTATTTTTATTTTCTCTATAGTAATCTTATATTACCGAAACAATCGTTCGTAAACGTAGCTTGGCAATTAACATATATATCTCTCTGAAACACGACTCGTAAAGGAAAATTTAATAAAAGCCATAGAGCTCTATATCTCTTTACCGCACATTGGCTCCAATAACGCTTTTCCCTCCGGCTTAAACTTTCTGCGGCGCGTGTCTAATTTATCCCCGAAAAAATTAAAGTCGCTGGAGAGATAGAGAAAGAGAGAGAGAGAGAGAGAGAGAGAGAGAAAGAATAAGAAAGACTGTGAGTAGCTCACTCGCATCCTCACGTACGAGGAAGCTCATAAATTCCGTCTGGCTTTCCAATAGACGAATATCCTACGAGAGAGAAAGAGAGAGAGAGAGAGAGAGAGAGAGAGAGTGAGATCCGTCGTCCAATCTTGCCTAGAGAGCTATATACATTCACATACATATAATATACTCTCCGCACGCTAGATTTCTCTCGACGGATAAAATTGGCATAACTCATCGGTTCCAGAATATATACCCGCTTTCGCGAGCGTAGGCGGGTGCGATGCTATACAATCCCCCCCCCCCCCTTACCTTCTCTTTCTCTCTATTGGTATACATATTATAATAACCGCAGCACATGCACGTATGTATCGGTTATTATGCTGTGACGGCGTAAGATATGTATTCATATGTATACGTGTATGTGTGTGTAACGAGCGCCACGGGCGTAACGAGTATTGTAGAGAGAGCTAGATATGGTACGTATAGGTACAGACATGGAGAGTAGAGTAGAGTCGCGTGCGCGAGCATTAATTAACTTCCGCGTCCGGTTGAGGAAAAGCTTTGCCGTAGGCGCCGCAAGTCAACAACGTTCGGTGTCCGGGGATTCAACTGATACTTTTCGAACTGTCCGATCGAGTTGGATTTAAAGTTTGCTTGTGTCGATATCTTGGTTTATTAGATATATTCGATATGATCCTGGATTGAGATATCATGGATATATATCATGGTTGTTGTCACTTAGATCGATTACCAGCAATAAAAAATACTTGGAATCTTGGAAAGCAACGGAGAACAGCTTGGGTGGTACATGTGTGTGTATGTACTGTATCGCTGAAATAACAAAAGCATATGGATTGTTGGACACATCCTCTTGTTGCGAAGAGTAGCTAAGAGCTTGTGTAGCTTGGACTAACGGTAATATGAAGGTGAATGCTCGGGCAAATTGCGAATTACGATATGTGTATGCGTATGTATGTGCACACGCGTTCATTCGCACAAAATATAGTTTACCTATGAACATCGAGGCATTTTTTTTTTTTTTTTTTGATAAAAGCGCCCTGGCCTGAAAACGATTTCTGAAAGATGGTCTACCTATCAACATCGAGGCATTTTTTTTTTATTTGAATACAAGTGCATCATACACTGCGGGGGCAGGAGTCATACAAAAGATATATTCATGTGCATTGGTATACATGGATACATACGCCAGCTATTGGAGAGGATGAAAAAAATTGTGGTTTTTTTTTCGATGGTTTATTCTGCAAAAATTCAAGCTGTATAAATTTGAGCTTTTCTGTACCGTGGGAATAGTGTGCCGGGCAGCAAATGCTTTGTGATAACGTTCGTTAAACGTTGGGATATATCAAGTAGACTGGATATGTATTTTGTAGGCTGTTACTACTACTACTACTACTACTACTACTACTACTACTGGATTTTATGTGGGCTGCGGTTTTGGTTGTCAGACATGTATATAATTCACGTTTTCAAATTTTTTCCTTTTTTTCTTTTAAACAAAGTTATTTTTGAATCACTGCAATTTTTTTTCTGTTTAATTATCGATTTTTAAATGGAAATTAATAACCTTTCACAGTTTCCTGAAAATTACGTATTCTATCTGCAAAATTTTCAATCAATCAAAATTTAATATGAAAATTTTAAGTTTATGATTATTCATTGGATATTAAGTAATCAAAGTTAAATTACAAATTTTCATTAATTTCTGGGGAGTTTACTTTTCAACAATTAATATTAAATTTCAATTTAATATCGTAATAATTGCATGATTCAAATTATTATACTCTTTTCGTGTATTACTTCGATAAAAAAAAAGAAACAAATAAACGTTACACTTTTCACTCATCTTATCAAAAATTTTCCATTACCAAATGCATCTATAAAAACCAAACAATGTATTTATATACAAGCTGTAATACACCGTTGAGAGTGTAAATTAAGGTAAAGCATCACAAAGCAGCAAAAGCTAACTTCATGGTTCAAGCGTATAATATGCAGAAGGCTAAAAAAACACATAAGTCCTTCAGTAGAGCTCATAAAAGGTAGCACAGCAGGAGTTTTCCGTATATAATCCATCAGCAGCGCTTAGAGTATCGACGTTGAGCAACATCAGTACACTGCAGCATGTAAAATTCGATATGCGTATATCGAAAGGAGAGCTCCGTTGAGGATCATCATCGTATCCTTCCAAGATCCAATTTCTTCTTTTTCCTCTCTCTATCTCGCTCCTTGAATGTTACACCGCCTGACTGCGCATTATCATTCGAGCATACACGATAGGTACGCGCAGCAGCGATAACCTTCTAAGCTCATCTTCCTCCTGCTGTATAAACATGTATATTCGAGGGTCATCTCATTTCTACCAGTTCAATTTCTGAAAATTGAAAATTTGTATTGCCACTGTGTGACCAGAGATATGAAATTTCGAACGAGTATCGGTAAATTTTCTTTTTTCATCTCACCCTCCAACACCTTCCGCGATAACATTCTTTCCTTTAGCCTATACAGATATACTTGTGCATATATATAGTCTTGTAAATGCAAAAGAGCAGGTGTGAAATATCGAAAGTCTTCTTCAATAAAATCCACATTTACAAGCCAGCGACTAATTTAAGCGCTAAATTTTCACCAGCACTTTTAACACACACACATACACACAAGCGGACTTTCTCTCTACAAGGATTTTTCACCTTTACTACGTTTTCTCTTTGATTTTTTACTCCAAGCGCCTTACATTATAACCGAAAGCTCGCTGTAAGAGAGAAAGAGAAAGAACGTGCATCGATCGATTGGAGGCTTGTTTTTCCGACTACATAGCCACTAGTCGTCCTGGGCAATTACTCGCTTATATATACACCAAAGATATATAAGACACAGCGTGGTCGAGCGAGTTTTAGCGCTATATGTGCTTTCACACGCGCTACGGTGTGATTTTGGAATTTCCCGGTTCTATATGTGTTAAACCACTGCTTATAATATATCTAGAAGAGATATATATCTGGGATTTTAGGTTAACGCTCTTTCTTGCAATATCGCTGCGGCATTTGCGATACGACACCTGCGTAAATATTGCGGATGAATAGAGGTTCAACTTAAAATGTGTACGTGTATATTATAATATGTGCCTCGGAAATATTATAGCTCTTAGATGAGAGCATTAGCTAGGTGTATATCATGTTATTCTGAACATATAAGAGAAGAAGGAGGGAGGAGAGTAAGAGTATGGCTGATTAATCGTGATGATTTAATTTTATTGCAAATTCTCTGACTCTTTGAATAGGCTTTTCATCAAATAAATGCACTTACATATACATGTGCTTGTGTGTGTTCGTGTATATTAGTGATAGTCACAAGGAAAGCGCCGACATTCAACTCTCGTCCATGAAAGATCCAATGCTACTTCGACATATCTCTACCAAATCTGAGGACGCCAAGGAACGAAAGAGGCCTCTCGGTTATTTATTTTTTTATTTTTTTTTTTTTTTTTCGAAGGATCCACTATATGTGCTCCTCGGTCTGATGTGGAGCGCTTTCTAAACTGCACGTGCGCGCATCAAGTATATATATACACACGAGTCGCGTCTATGAGTCTCTTTTCCATCGCTATTGCACGCGCGAGTGAGCGGCGCGGCGCACGCCAAGCAGAAATCGCGTTGGACGATCTTATTATATCAAGCTTTATTGCGGTCGTACGGAGTACGAAGGAAGAAGAGAAAGATGAGGAGGAGGAGGAGGAGACTAGGTAAGCTAGTCTTTCTTTCTCTCTTTCTCTCTCGCGGACTTTATACGCGGCAGAAAAGGCTTATCGCGTCCTGGGATCGCGACTGGATGGCGCGGCGCTAATGGATTTAAGTCGTTCGGCACCGGGGGAAAACGGGAACGATGCTTTCCACGACGCAGATAAGCCTCTCTAGGCTCTCTCAGATCAAGCAGGATCTGCTGTATAGGTATAGAGAGAGCAAGAAAGAAAGAAATTAGGAGAGAAGGGGAGAAAAAAGCACAAGAGACACACAGTGAAAGTATGTGTAAGAGGGAGAGAGAGAGTTAAGAAATAAGCCTGGATGCGCTTCTTTCTCTCTTGATCGCGAGAGGCAGAAAAGCACGTGGGACAACCAGCGTTTAATCGACGTTTTTGCTGGTCGAAGTTGACGTTGACTACTGAGCGACAACAAGACTATGCGACAAACGGTGTTTGCTGATTTTTTTTTTCTTATAGTTCAGTTTGCTACTTGGTATGGTATTGAATTTATTTCGTGAACACTTAGATTTGCCAGAAAAGAAAAAAGTTGCAAGGATTTTTGTTTTGTTTCTATCTTTAAATCACTCTGGTGTGAGAGTCGTTCGATTACAGCTGATCAAGTTATGTAAAATGTAACGGGAAATATAATTTTGCTACCATCGATATTAAAACATCATAATTGCTTATCCAAAAATAAAATAAATAAATTTCCTTATTTACAAACAAGTAATGGAGTTAAGAAAGTTTTCTAGTTTCTTAAAAGATTTTACTGAAAATTTAAGATAAACTTTATAAGGAAAGCAATTCAAAAAAATTTTTTTTTCCGCATGTACAACTTTAAGACCTTGCCCATACTTGAACGAGTGGACAGTAATAACAGCAAAAACGTTTTGCGAGAAATAAAGAGGCAAAAGTCGTCAAGTGTGAGAGTACATTTTCAGAGTTTAACTATATGTATACATAAACGAATATACTATATACCCAGGGCGTACAGGATCGGCGTAATGGCGCGATAATTCGTAGTGATAACGTGAGCGAGCGAGCGCGAATACATAGAAACTCAAAACTAGCTAGTGCGAATTAGCGAGGTGTGCGCTTTCTAATCTTGTCCTGTGTGTGTGTGGTAGCATACGTACCTACGAGAGACTACGTCGTACAACGACGACGACTATGACGACGACGACGACGACGTAGCTTGTGCTTAAATTTCGCCGAACTACGACTTGCGTAACATACCTACCCGTACTCGGCAAATGCGCGCACTCACACACCGCACCCTCCATCGATCGTCGCGAGATTACGCGAAAATTTGTTTGGTTATCGACATCGAGGCACTACTGCTGGCTTATCGTATATACGTACCCCCCTCCCCCCTCCCCCTTTACTATACTATACTACTGCCTTTTGGCTTTCACCTGCACGCGATTCATTAATATTCAACCTGTCGATGCTGTTTTTCTTTTTCTCTACCTTTTTTCTATTCGCTTTGGAGTCTGGCCGAGTTTTTACCCTTAACACTTTTTTTTCTTCTCTTTTTTTTTTCATTCTTCGGTTACGGTACTGGAGTTTATCTTTTGTGAGCCTGTTATGTCATAACAATTTTCAATCATTTCTTTTTTTATCTTAATTCTATTAAGAAATAGAATGAAAAGATAAGTTTTTAATGATAATCATGAATAATTGATTTTTGACAAATCAATCTAAAATTATATATCTAAATGAATTATTTATATTTGGTTATTTATGTATCAATTGTTGTAAGATATTTTATAAATTAAAAAATATTATTGATGCAGGTTAGTAAAAAAATTATCATTCTCATATAGTAAAGATCATGATAGTTGAAGTACAGATTGTGATACACACAGCCTTGTAACTTTGTAGAAGTGGAGTCAAGCTCTCGAGTGAAACTATCGTTGGAATTTTAGGAAGGCATTCGAGAGGATTTTCACTCAAGAGAGAGATGGAGAAAGATAGAAATTCAGCTTAGGATGGAGAAGTCATCGAAAGAGCGATACACGTAGCTATATACTCACAGAATTCTGGAGCCAAACTGGACGATTCTATATAGTAGCACAAGTGGACGGGTCGATGCCGCAGTGTAGCAGTGTACAGCACCAGCAGAAATTCAAGGCCTTCCGGGCGCCTTATTTGTTGGCACATATATAAATGAATATATGTATATATAGAGACGGTAGCAGAGGTTTATAGTCGCGTATAGTAGCATAGTCAGCCTTATAGATCGAGGTGGCTGATAGGAATATCAGGCGCGCAGAGCCACGGCTGTACGCGACACATTATATTAAAAGCTCGGTCATGCGATTTCGCTTTGGGATTTGATGAATACCCAAATGGAAGTGGGTTACTGCTGTTACCATTGCTTCTCTCGTCCCTCTTTATTTTTCTTATTTCACAAACAAACATGTTTTGGCAGTCATTGGAATCGTACCAAAATTAGTTGATAGAAAAATGTTAGTTTGAATCGATCTTTGGTTGGTAGAGTAGTGTGAGAGAGAGAGAGAGAGAGTTATTTGAACACGAGCAAGTAAAAGCCGGATGTTAATTCGGTATTCAGACGTCGTATATGGAGCCACGCGCGCTCATTATTCTATTCTCGCTTTGGCCCGTACCGTAAATTATGCGTTCCAGCATCAATCAGGTCTTTAAAAAATGCAAAGGTAAGAGAGGGTTGCTAGTGGTAACCCTTGAGACTTAACTTGACGTTGATTGAAGTCTTCATGATGCCAGACGCTTATGCGTAAGTTATGTGGATGTGAGGGTTAATTTTTCTTGATAGTGAATTTTTCTGAGGAAATACTTAATGGATGTTTAAAAGAAGCCAAAAAACTAGAAATTATAGTAATTATTTCCTATAGAGACTGAAATTAGGTTTATTACTTGTGTGTGTGACCTGCTTGATTATGCTAAAACCATAGGTGCATGCACTGCTGGACAATTAAACGTAAGTTTATTAACTTCTTTAAATAGCATAAATACAATTAGAGATTATAATTAGTTATAGTTTATAATATAGAATCGAAAATTGGAATAGAGTTCGATTAATCATAATCATAACAGACGATTATAATAATTATAATAATCAATAATTATTTACTGTACAGTTTAATATAGACCAAATACGCTTTTGCTTTATTATAGTTAATTATTGAACTATTAGCATATAATTAGCAGTCAATTATTATTTCTATTGAGCCGATAGAAACAAGATATTGTCATAGGAATAAAGTATTTATCGTGTGTATAATTTACATAATATAAATGGGTATTGATGTGTCTGACTATACCAGTCTTATTTCTACTTCGACAGAAAATGTTTTAATTTTATTTTTCACAAGATATAATATTGAAATCTCGACTGTCTATGACATTTGTACAAAAATATAAATGTATATAATATTTTTGTTTTTTGCCTCGATTGCTCAATTCATCGAACATTATTTGAAGCAATATGTTGTATGTAAGAGTTTTAAATCGAAATAAAACGCTATTCATGCTTGAGCGAGAGAGAAAGAGCTGTCGATTGCTCGTTTACGCTGCAGCATCGAAAATGCGCCTCTCATAATTATATAAGCTAACTCTTGAATTTGAGAAAGAAAAGTGCATTTGGCCATTGTTAAATAGTTGGTGTATATCTCACATTTAATCCAAGAGAAGGCGCACTTTAAGCAATCACGAAGCTGGTTGAGTACTCCGCGCTCTTTTCCTTCTGTACCGATGATAAAAATAATCCGTCCGACTCATTGTTCGGCGTCTCGTTCCACGAAGGCGACTCGCATACGAGAAAAAGAGAGAGAGAGCTAGACTGAGACGGAGAGAAGAACCGTCTGCACCCTCGTCTTAGGAGATTTTTTCCCTCGAAAAACCTCCTAATCATTCCGCGAGCGAGCGAGCGCAGCTCGAAAAGCTTTTGCTGAAAAAAATGCTACCGAGGCGCCGGCCGCGAGGAGGCAACAAAGGCGCAAGTCGTCCCTCTAATTCTCAAAGTCAGTTTCTCCAACTCCCTTTCTACTTGGCTGAGCCGATAAAATCGCATTTGAATTAGAGACAGTTTTGCGCGCGAGCTGAATATCGTTCCCTCCTTCCTCCTCCTCCTTCTCCTATACTCTTGCTGACGTGCTTGAGCGCCCATTGTTGTCGGAGCGCGTGCGCGCGATTACTCAACATCGCGACTCGCGAGAGAGCGAATAAGCTTGCCGAACACATATACCAATGCCGGAGGGGGGCCTACCTATACCAATACAATTTGGGGGATGTGAAAGTCTTCGAGAGCGGCTGTTTAATCGACATTTTTTTATTCTTTCGGCAATTCGAGATTTCGTTTTGGCTGCAAAATTTTTTTTTTCTTCTTCTGACTCGATTTTTTGTGGTCGTAATTAGCTGAGAAACTAAGTTTACCAGAGGGAGCAGTTTGGTTCTGTATTCTCTCCCTTGAATTTTAAAGATTTACGGCACATAATACATATATACCGTATGTGGTGATAAATTGCTTTTGAGAATGCTCTTTTGAGACAATGAGGAGTGTTATATGTATGTACATGCAAGCTTGTGGAGAGTTAATTTAATGGATTTAATTAAAATGAGTCTGGCAGAGAGCGGGATTAATCTGTTTATCGTGGTACAGATGAATTTTCTGTTTGTCTTATATACCTTTTAATTTCAATTACAATAATAATAATAGCGTTTAAGGAGGTGCAATTAAGCGATGAATAATTTACAAAGATATACATACATGTTCAAGTAGTGAAACATATACTTTTACTGGAAAATCACGATGAAAATTGGAAATTTGAAATTTATGTGTAATCGGGAAAAAATGCAATAACCATTTTTTTTTTTTGTATGTGTATATGTGTACCTCGATGTTCGATCAAGAATTATTATAGCGAAATATCCCGTTAAATTGAATATAAAAATTATTGAAAATTATGGAAAAACGAGACAGCAGCAGGAGCAGCGGCAGCACGAAGGAATAATTCTGTGTGTGTATATACATAAGCGCGACGAAAATCGAGGGATTATTAAGTACAAAATACGCTTTTTACCGCAATGTAAACAGCGGCTATTATTATTACCCGAGCGGTCGACCGATCATGCACCTCACTTAACAGACACATTAATTTTAATCGGTTAAATAAGAGCGCGCTTGCACATACACGGCTATAGGATAAAATTTGGCCCGAGTGAAGGGGAAAATGCTCGGGGCTGAACGACGATGGCATATAGAGGCGGCAGAGAGTCTTATCCGTACTATCGGCAGATCGGTTTCCCTTGAGATGATGCGAAATGCGAGAGATGAGAAGGAGAAGAATCGCGATTGTCCGTACATTGTATGGGCGCTTTCTAAAAGCGGGGTGCCGGCAAATTGAGCTTGAGCGCGCGATGAATTTTCAGCGGCGTGTGGAGGTCGTAAAATTAAGTGATTATTCCTAATCGGGAAGCAGGACCAGCTCTTGAGAGAAAGAGCGTTCCAAGTCGTTTTTGTCGCGCGAACGCTCGCATGTAACTATACGGCTCCCATTGTTTCACCGAGATGGAACTACAACAACGCTACGAGTATCAGCAACTGAGAAGAGGAGGAGGAGGAGGAGGGGCTGTATTTCGATTTGGCATTTGCTGTATCGGTTTCCCCGCATGGGGGACTACTCGTGGGGTACATATACATGCGGATGCCTATAATATGCATGCGCTGCCGCGGGAGCTTTTGATTTAGATGGGAGTATTGTCTTGTTGCGCGTTGCGTTCCGCGTAGGAGAGCCGCTGCACACTGGAAAGTGGATCGAGCGAGACGGAACAACAATGGGGGGGGGGGGGGGAAAAGGGGGGGGGGGGGGGAATAACGACTACGAGTGAGTACGAATACGACGACGACAGGTATTATTGTGACGTAATTATTTGGATATATATACATATATACATTGGAAATAAATTATTTTTGAGCGCCGCACGAAAATGCTATTTACGAGCATTAGAGGTAGACTCAGAGAGATAAAGAAAGAGAGCGTTAGCAATAAGCTGAGACGGCAAGTTCTTATAGGCATTTTAGAATTGTAACCAAAGTCCCACGACTCATAATAAATCTATCGTTGTGCTATCACAATAAATAATCGCTTGCTCGAGCGAGTGAGCGAGCTGGATGATTTTTTATGTGAACGAGTATTAAATTACGTTTTTTTCACTATGAGATATTTATTGCCATTACGATATGTATGTAATCCTTGCTGACCCAAATATCATTTTTTTGAAAAAAAAATTTGAAAAAAGCTATTTTTGAAAATGGTAAAAAAGAAAAAAGAACTGACTGTATGTATGTGTGCCATCAAAATGTTCTCTTCGACGTTTGTCCTCTCTTCATTCTCATATTCCGCGAGATTAACGGTTTTTCGATTTCCGTTTTAAGCTCTGCAAGTTCAGGTTTTGGAAAAACCTGTTCGCTTATATTTTACTATTCGAGCTTGCAAGCTCCTCTTCCCAACCATAGATAGTTTCTCCCAGTTTTCATTTTATCATTTGTCATTTGCAGCAGTTAAAATAAAAGAGCTTGCAAGCTTTTTTATGCATAAATCGTATTCTTGAATGTTGCTATATTGATAAAACTATTTTCAGGAAATTATCATTAATATTAAGCTTTCAATAGAAAATAAATTGCTTTTAATATAAAGCTAAACGCGCTGTGTATACCAGCCTATTCAACGTTAATTGAGCAAATAAGATTCGTATCGATCGCAAGGTGTACTCCGTTTTTCACCTCCGAGGCGTCGATCGACTCTTAACTGCTAGACATCTTCCGTGAATTTATGCTCTTCTACCCGTCAAGATGAACCTCTTGTACAAGTCTTCTCTCGCTTTTCCAATAATCCGACAAATGATACACAAAGGTAGTCTCACTATAAGCGATAGCTTAAAGCTTGATCAAACTTACTGTTAGTTACAAGAATTGTGATTTTAATTCTCGTAATTCAAGCTGAAATTGTGTTTTCACATAAAAGATTGATTTAGTTTTACATTTTTGTTATTTGTCAGATGAGAAATTTAAGAATATGAGAAATTCTTTTTTAAGGAATTCTCTTACAAAATTGCAGAAAGCTTGATTTCATGGTGAAACAACAAAACGTTATTTCATGTCAAACATCAAGCTACTCTGACGAATGGGAAATAAGAAAAATGGTAATCGTTGTAAAATCGAGGCACATTAAAAGAACAACAAGCACTGTGTGGCACACCACCCGCATTTCATCTATTCTCCTCAAATAATGCTCATGCGAAAGCGAACATTAAAATAATTCAAGTAAAGATGGTGAAGGAGGAGAGAGGGAGGATAAGAAGCATAACACGGCATTCAATCTCCTCTCTCTCTCTCTCTCTCTCGGTGTGTCCTAGTGTGTATCTTATACCCACGGCTATTATTCCCGTAAAAAAAGTTCAGCCTCGAAAAATTCACTCTCCATTTCTCAGAAGCCCCAGATGTGTATGTGTGTGTGTATATAAGTCTACAGCCTATCCTGCAGTCGTTGTAAGTTTTATACATCTATGCAGGATTACATATATATGTGTGTGTACGTATATGCTTTTCGAAAATAAATAGATACTCCGTGAGCTAGATCGTGTAGATCGACCGTAGAGCTTGTGGGGGAAGGAGAGAGGGGGGGGGGGGTACTTGCCCCGCGCCTCATATACCTTTAAAGGGATTTATGCGCTACATTGTGTGCCTGTACAGCGAGCATGTGCATGCGAGCTGCCCGGACACAAAGATCTTTCCTTGTACGGGGGAGAGGAGGGACTCTCTTGGAGCGCGTGTGCTGCTATCGCGAGAAGCATTAGATGCTCTCTCTCTCTCTCTTTCTCTTGTTTTTCTCCATACTTATGGCTTGCTTGAGAGAAGCTGCATATATGTACGTTACAAGGTATGTGCTACTCTATGTAGTGTACAGGTTTTATATGTATACGTGGCACGCGAGATAGCTGCTTTTCCCGACGCGAATTTTCCGACTACGTCGTCGTTTTTCTCCTCCTCCTCCTCCTCCTCCTACTACTGCTGCTGCTCTTGCTGCTTTGTAAAATTCCGTTTTGGTCTTTTAATGGCAGCCCAGGGAAAATGTAGCGAGGGGGAGGTAGTGTAATTTAAGGAGGCTTTGAATTTTAATCCGTGGTATATAACGTTGTAGCTGCTATCGTACACGCGTGTGTAAAATGTGTCTTGCTGCCTACGTTTAGATTTCGAAAGCTACGTTTGAATAAAGAATTGTCATTTATTTAGAAGAGCAATTTATGTGTATTATTTCTTAAAGCTAGATATGGAAAATTCAAAAGACTTTCGTTTAATTTCAAATTTTAACTTATTATATAGCTGCTCTGTGCCTATGGGGCAGCTGTTATATGAAAATTTGGATTTTTATATTTATCGAGCGTGTCGGATTTGAATATTACGCTGTCTTGAAAGAAATTGGTACGTGTCTATATAGTATATAAGTCTGGTGTTTGTGTGTGTTACATAATTTTCATACATGGCTGTAAGCGTGACATAATATGTGGTGTAAATGGAAAACTTTATTACGTGCACCTATAAAAGCGTATAAAGAATAATGCTATAACTACATGATTTTCCTTAATATGCATAATTTCAAATTTGATAATAGAGATTTAAACTTTTTTATGCTGTTGATTACTGCTTACAACTTTGTAACTCAATTTTAGTATTCAGAATTTTTTGATAATTTATTATATGCCAATTTAGAAACAGACATTAAATTGTCAAATATTTGTTAATTCTGAAGAACACAAAGTAAATACAATAAATTTTACAAAAGACAAGTTACACGTCAGTTAATAATTTTCTGACTGGCAATATAATTAAGTCTATAAAATCGTTAAAATCAATTTTAATTATGAAAATATGAAATAACAATCACATGCCGACACAATCAAGAAAATAATATATAGATAAATACAATTAATTTGTCTGACATTTTTCATTTCCATCGATGCACTATTAAAACAATTTCGTGATTGCTTTGTATGTTTTTCTCGAGAGCTTGCGAACACAACAAGAAGACTGGCACGCCAAACTCGCTAATTGAATTTTTACTGCATGAAAGAACTAAACTTTTTTCATTTAAACGATGTTTTTGCTTTTTTTATCTCATTCAGTATTCATTAAAACAGAAAAATAAAATAAGAAGAGGAAAAAAAATGCAGCAACTATGTAAAAAAAGTTCCAGCTTGATAATAAAATTTAATAATCTAGCAAGAAATAAGAATAATTCAAATTTGATGTAAATATTTTGCTTTTGAGAAATATTCTTTTTTTCCATTTGAGTTAAATATCATCTACTTTAAATCTCATATAAGGTAGTATTATAGCAATCAAAAATGACTACATCAACATTTTTCAAATTACTAATATTACCTAAGAATCACACATGCATACCTATGAAAAATATGCAAAAGAGTATGGTAATTACCAATAGAAAAAAAAGTAAAAAAAAGAAAAACAGAAAGCATCGACAAGAAGCTGGCAAGATTCTCAGCTCGTTTCTTGACACGCGAGCGCAAAAACAAACCATCTTTCTTGCATCGTTATACAAAATTCCCTGCTTTGTTCTTGTTTTTCTCGTCTTCCAGGTGCTACTGCTGCTGCTGCTGCTGGACGATCCTTATACTTTCTTCGCGACTAGAGCGCATTCCGTTCGGAAACGAGTTTTCCCTCTACTCTCGTGAGCCAACGAAAACGCGCCCCAGTATATGTATACATATATACACACACGTATAGACATACCACTCGTGACGCAATTAAAATTACTGGTTGAAGTAATTGCCGACGACGTTGTTACATTTACGATTTAATTTCCCAGTCTCTACTTGCGAGAAAGAGAAAGAATAAGAGACGCGGTGCTAGTTAGAGACTCTTGTTTTACTTTGTTTGTAATATTTTTTATAAAAAGCCTGCAGTGTGTTTGCTGAGGTGCGGTTTTTACCGAACGATCGCTGATCAACAATAGTCGATAAATTGATGGGAAATCAATTTTCAATTTGATGGATCTGAAAAATCTGAACTCACTGTGGGGGTCTTGGTGGCGAATTGCTACTAATGGAGTAGCCGAAAAAATTTAACACAAACAACAGAGGCGATATCTATTTCGCCAGGTATTTGATAAGATAAACCCCCCTTGCGTTTTGCAATTAATAATAGTTTTCGGTTATACCTTGACTATATTACGTAACGACCAGATTGGTTCGAGCATTGGGGCTGCTGCTCTCTAACCACTTACGAAATATAATCACTTTTCATCTACTTATGTCGTGATCTTTTTGTTAAAACTCACGTGCCTGCATCGAGAGAGCCAATTAATGAAATTCATAAAGGCCGAAAACTATTTTATCGAGTTTCTTACTAGAGTTGGGAAAAAATAAATAAAAAGAAGAAAAAAAATATATATAAATTTAAAATTCGCTGAATCTCAGGTTTTAAGCGAGAGAGAGAGAGAAGGAATCGCTGTAATATCTCGTGGATTTTTCACGTCCCACAGATATTTTAATATCTAGGTAGAGAGAGGAGAGGTATATGAATTTATGAAAAGACGACATAATCACCGGTAATTACGTCGTCTTCTCGCGCGTGAAAATCGATTAGAAATTTAAAACAAAAAAAAAAAAAGAAAAAAAAGATCGACTGAAATCCAGCTCTACCCCGAGGGTCTCTCTCTCTCTCTCTCTCTCTCTCGCTCTCTCCATCATCACGGAAAATTTTTCGTTACCACGTTGGTGTTTCGAAAGCACACCTACATATATATGCACGTGTATATATAAATAGATAAATATCCTGAGCGATGGAGCTCGGGCCATTATACGTTCCGAAGCTTACATCACAGAAAGGTGCCTGGTCGTCGTCGACGACGTCGTAGTCCGATCGCCGGCCGATATCTCGAATTCACGAGCGTGACTTATGATAAACACGACGCGTATATAAACATACACACGGGAACTCGCGATATACAGTGCATACAAGCGCATGGCGGTCGATGCTGCGTCGTTAATCGATCCATGTGTGTGTGTATGCCCGGTCTCCCGTAGCTTCCGTCGTATAGTTATAGATTGCAAATAGGGGGGATCGCAGGAGCAGAAGCCATCGTCGCGTAATTAACTCGTTGTGTATCGGCCAGCAGCAGTAGCAGCAGCAGCGGGGGCTGCTTATATATCTATGTATGTGCGGTAACGGTAGTCTTGCGCAATGTACTGAACTCACGACTCGATCGCCTTCTTCTGATTCCCAACCGACAATCTTTTTCTATATACCGACTGCTACTACTACACGCTGCTGATGCTGATGCTTCTTTGTTTCGAATTTCCTTCGAAGATCGTCATATTCTTTCGAGGAGTTTTCAGGGCGATTTTCTTTGTTGGATGCTTTTGTCTTCTAGAAGCTCTTTCTCTATACTTGGGGAGAGATGCTGCTAGGATCGCGGAAATTAATTGGCTGAAAGTAATGCGATTTATTTTCTTTTTCAATTCGGGCTTAATTAGCGGGATCTCGTATTGAGGATTAATTGTGCCGCGGCGGTGGGGTGGCAGTGGCTAGTCGGATGGATTTGATTAAGATTGATGAATCGTTGTAATGATAAAATGCTAATTAACGAGCTAAATCGAACTAATTATTCAGAGAATTATATTTTCGAGCTCATTGTTTAAGATATACTAATTTTTTATTTTATTTTAAATAATTTATCGTAGACGATTGTTCGGAGTTAATACCTTATCTGCTGGAATAGATATTATTTTTTTAAAAATTTTAATTTAATCTTTTTGATAAAAATAAATTTTATATAGTATATCATAAAACATTTTAAAATTTGTTCAAATAGAGTTAAAAAAAATATTAAACGATGGTGATTTGTCTACTCATATTAACTCGAGTAAGGAAATTAATTTTTCATGTAGAAGCTTACTGATAGATGTACCTCATGATAGGAAAATTGAATTCACAGAGAGTATATTTCATGTTATATTGGCTTACCTGAAACAGAAAATAAATAATTTGTATAGAGTAGGTGTTTAAATGAAACTTAATCTAATTGATAATCATCCATCTCTTGCATTCGTTCATTCAATCATTTACCAAGTCATGAAAAGTTACATTTTATCAATACTGAATTAAATATATTATATCTCCAATGATTTATAATCTTGTTAATGTGAATAAATTTTTCAAATATTTTTCACGTTAAAAAAATAAAATTAAAAATCAAAATCAAAATCAGAGCATCTTCAAAAAATAGTAAATTTGAAAAATTTAAATAAATTTCTTTCTTTAAAGCTTCGAGGTAAAATAATTTTCCAGCAAAATTTCTATAGCTTCCATTTCGTTAATTTGCCACGGCAGCTACACAAAGCCGTGGGTCCGTATACTAGGAAGCGAGATAAAGCAGCCTCCTTAGAATACCACGCTAGGATTCCTTCGGATTTTTTCCCCATTCATTGGCTTCCCTCCCTCTAGCTCTCCTCTCTTTCTCTCTCTTTCATTCCCATAATATTTATTACTCTAATCTTTTTTTCTCCGTCTCCTTCCCTCCCACCTAGAGCTTGCTCGCTCTCTCCTGCTTCTTTTCTGCGACTCTCGCGGTTTTCCTTTCGCCGAAGGCGTAGCTCGCGCAGTAAATTTATCCAACGCGTTATACTATGGAGAAGAAAGAAAGAAACTAGAGAAAGAGAGAGAAAACTTACTTCTCATTCGGCACGCGATTTATATGTATACACACACACACACATACATACACACACTCGCTAGCTTTGCGTCCAGGTGTCGACGCGTCGGTGCGCTGGTTCTCTCTTACCCTGCCCCCAACTAAATATATACACCTATTTCTCTCTGGTCTCTAGCGATGAGCGATGGCGCCCCGTCACGAAATAGGCAAGCCGCAGCTCTATCGATTCGCGCGAGCGGCTGAACGCGAGTATAAGCGAGCGCGTCGTCCCGATTCACCTTTTCTTTTCTTTTTTTTCCTTTCCTTCTCCTCGGGCTTATAAGTGATTTCAGTCACGACGATGATCTCGCGCTTTTGCTTACTTGCTTGCTTGAGGCCTCATGTTATGCTGTTGTGCTATTTTCGAGTGTGCTCTTACTCTCGCTAAATTGATTACGGCCGAGAGATAAAGGCGAATTTTCTGTCGTGGGTAAATGAAATCTGAGAGCTGGTTTTATTTTTGTCTCTCTCTCTCTCTTTCTCCCTCTCCCTTTATAATGCTGGAGAGGAATTAAATAAAGAGTCGGCAAAAAGTCGAACAAATTATTCGCTATTTGGAGAAAGAGAGGGAGAGAGAGGGCAGGAGGCTCTTTTGAATGTATGCTTCGAAACAATGCTACTCCAGTGTGCAGATTCTCTCCCCCCCTCCCCTTTATTTTGCTTGAAAATTAACATTTTATGTTTTTCTCACAGAATCAAGAGGCTCGTTAAAAAAAAAAAAGAAAAAAGAAAAATACAACTGATGGATTATTCTTAGGCTACTTTACTGGCTCTTGTCGCGCAATAATATAAAAGGTCCTTACGCTGCATAAATCTTTGAGCTTCGTATATATTTATAATATATAAGGTCGTAATGCAAAGTTGAACAAAGGCGCACTCGAAAATAAAATCATATCTGATAAATTGTTTTGAGAACACACTCTGTGTCACGATATGTAATACTGTGCACACTGACTACGACGACTGCGACGACTACGAGAGCCATAAAAAAAGCTACAGTCTTCTTTTGTTTAACTGCTTCATTTTACTTCAAATTCGCTGAAAGAAATAAATATATTTAAAACGGCAAAGATTATCTGAAGTACATGTATTTATGGATGACGGCAAAACAAACAAGCGCAAAGATAGATATGTATATAGAATGGCGAACTGCAGGTATAGATAGCTAAAAATACATTATATGTGATATACCCCCTCAAGAGCTTTAAAAAATATTTGAAACATGTTCAGTATTAAATAATGAAAAATCTGTATATACTGCTGGAACACATACAAACACACATATCAATAGGCTTAAAAATTCCTCGTAAATTAAGTTCATGTTTTATCCAACCCTCCTATCCCTTTCTCTCTAGTTCTCTTTTCCTTCTCTATCTAAAGCAAAAGCTAAAAAAAAAAAAGTTTGAAAATAAAAGAAGAAAAATTGAGAAAAACTACGCAAGAGAGGCGCGCGCGCAGCTGTGGTATAGAAATTGACTTCGATCCGTTCTAGCCATATAGGTAGAACCACATCGGACTGTATTCCTACGTTATAAGTTTCGACTCTGTGGCTTGCGCTCCTACTCTCCTGTGTACCTCCTTCTTTTCTCCTCCTCTACACTCCTCCTCTTCGATTTGATTTATATCGCACCTGTTCCGCGACGTGTTGCTCGATTAAGCCTCCCTATCGAAGCTACGGTTCAGACTTGCAGCTATTGTCGTTTTTTTTTCTTTCATAAAGCCACCTTCGTTCGAGAAAGCTTTCTCTGCTGCTGCTGCTCGTCTATATATGATGTATACACACATATAAAAATCTCTAACACGTTTACCTGACCCGGGACAATCTAGCCGCAGGACAAGTGTGTACTGGTAAAAAAACAAAAAAAAAATAAAGGAGCGCAAGTGGAAAATCTACCGCAACAAACAACAAAGAGAACAAAAGGGCCTACTCTATACTCGTCGAAAGCATCATAAAAGATATCGCGTGTATAATTTCGCGAAATAATGGAACAATGAGTGCGAGCCCGCGTGCTTGCAAGAGGACGATATGCATGTATGTGTATATGTGTATGTATATGTATATGTATATGCATACTCGAAAAGCGCGAGTCTGTCAGGCAAAAAGCGCGAATTCAGTCGTATGATGTTTTATGCGCAACCAGCCAGAGGCTTTTCATATACACATTTATACGAATAGGCTCCCACTGGAATTGGCCTTTGCCCGCGAGACACACATACACACACATGCGAGTAGTTCATGCTATAAAAGCTTATGTTTTATTGTCGCATGCAAAAGCACGGTGGGTTTCTTAGTCGGTCGTTTATATATGTATCGACATTTGACTTTATCAGATTTAATGCAGCGGAACTCTTGGGCCGATGGACCTACCTTACAATACTTAGTAGTTCGACTCGATGTAATAACCTGATGGCTATTGGCTATACATATATAAAACGCTGTGCTGCTTATGAGTGTCTAGTGCGTGACTGTTTGAATTATGCTGGTATTGAATTAATGTGTTGTTCGACTATTTTTGTTTAGAAGAAAGTATAGATTTTCACTTGTTCATTATAATATACTGAAAATTCCTTTGTTCAACGCTGGAGTAGTAAGGTGTGTATATTGTAATAAGTAGAAAAATCCGAGTGTGGTGGGACATAGATATCGAGGATTATAAATTTATTATCTATTCATATAATTTAAGTAACTAAACACTTCAAAAGGATTATTAGTCATGTCAAAGTATAGATTACACTTGAATTTTAAAATACAAACTTATGAAACTACATGCATAATTTTTAGGTTTTTTGTAAGTGTGAATACCTAAAAATGTCATATGGCAACATCCATCAACTACTCGAAACCAACGACTAAGACCTCAATAAGCATTCAGTGAAGTAACGACAGCATATAACCATTCTATCCCTTCCCCTCCCTCTTTTCTATCCTACGGAACAAAAACGTACTTCATCCTCATAAAGTGGCGCATTTTCAACGAGCCTCGGCTTCGCGGTGTATAGTATATAGGTACACATACACGTACGTATTATATATGCTGGCGCTTCGACGCAAAACCCACAACGACGTATAAATTATACAGCTAGCGCGCTAGCACGTGTGTGCTCGTTAAAAGAGCACAAGGGATTGCTTGGAGCACTACAAGCACGTGATGTACTTTTCTAGATGAAAAAATCGAATCGCTTATTTTTAGGGTTTCAAGAGTATATGTATATAAAAGCAAGTAGAGTGATGATCTACATACTCGATGGTAATAAATGAATAAGTGCTTATTTTACAGCTTTTCAAAAAGGTAAATTTTTTATACCTGACATTTTCTTTTGTAAGATTATTCAGGAGGGGGAGAAAGGAGATTGAAAAAAGGGTTGGTGATTTAGCTTGATTCATATGGGATCCGATCTCAAATAACCATTATCGATTTTAGTATAAGCCATACATATATCGGAACACCCCAACCAAACTCTCCATTGACCAAGACTTTTTAAGCATCCACAATCTATATCGACAATAACAACAACAACAACGAGAGAAAAGCCAACAATGCCCATAGCATCGACTCTCGTTTTCTTTCCACAGCACATAAACGGTACGATGTATCCCAGGAACACAGCATCCCAAGGTGTGCAGGGATCGCGGCAAGCCACGATAATTACAATAAACACATACACACACACACGCATACACAGACATACTATATTTATATATGTGCGGGGGCAGTAGGTACATATAGCTGGTTCTCTATTGTTGGGGCTCTCTATACTATACGCCAAGCAAACAATAAATATTCAATTTGCATCGGCCGGCATATAAGCCGAGGGGGTCGGCGCGATTCAATTCCAGGCTAGATAGAAACAAAGGCATATATATGTGTATGCATGTATGCATGTATGTATGTATATAGCAGGTACATAGATATATGTAGGTATATATACGTGTGGTTGTTGCTGAGATAAGGAAGCTGCTCGCTGCACAGAGAGGAGTCGAAAGCGAAGGTGCTGCTGCTGCTCTTACTGGCCGTATAGGTATATATAATCTTTACTTGAACAAAGAGCAGATGCTCGCGCTGGGGTGAACGGGAAAGCTATATGATGCTCTAAGACAAATAGGGGAAACGCGCGCGAATACGGTGTCTCTGCGCACTGGATGAGATATATGTATATATACGTTGGAGATGAAACGATGCCTACTACCTCTTAACTAGACTTCGAGAGACGAGTTTGAGATAATACCTTCTGTGACATACTTAGCGACATTAATGTCGCGGATGCTGAAACTTATAATCGCTACATCGCGAGATCGTTGGAGCATTTTTCTTTTTTTTTTTATTTAATCCTTTTTAAAGCCAGAAGAGGTTTCTCGGGTCAAGCGAAAGAAGGTTTTCTTTGTTGTTGTTGTTGTCATCGTCGAGGGGAGTTAAGAGGCAAGTAAGTAGAGCCATAACAGAGCGATATCGGAAAAGACGACACTTTAGCTCTCGTCTCAGGAATATAACCCATCGAAGAATCTCCAAGTCGTATAACAGAGATGAGAGGCTGTATAGAGCGAAAGGGATTGTCGTCCTCCACCCGGAATCGTGTGCAGCCAGCACAGCGCGTCGCGGTTACCTTTTACCTCGTCACTGTAGCTGCTGCTGTTGGCGCAACATATACCTAGAGGTTACGCCGAGACAACGCGCTCAAAGTGATCCCAGCCTCGAGAAAGAAAGAAAGAAAGAAAGAAAACACACATACAAAGAAGAAAAGAATATATCCTTTATCCTACCTTTTACGAGCACTACTCGCTCGCTCGCGCGCACAGATCAGGTAAAAAAAGCAAGATAGATCCTATAGCGAAGAAGGGGGCAAGTTAGAGTGCAACCCTGTCGCAACAACATCTTACATACACATAGGGTCTATAATATCTCTTTCGCTATATATACCATATTGGCCGTTTCGCAACGCTCGTGTTTCAATCCCACCCCCGCGTCTTTCCCTTTAACAGCAGCAGCGTCGTCGTCGTCTAAGCTCGAGTGCAAGCGATTAATCGTCTTGGGACTGTCGTGGAATCCGTATACACGCGCAGGGGGGAGCTAGAGAAAGGTTGGAAACTCGGGGGATCATGCCAGGGCGCAATTTTTGTAATCGCAGCCAGCGATATGCCGCCGCAGAACCTTCAGCTGCAGTGCTCTTCGTGCTATATATACATATACCCTATACACGTGCGGCTTTGCATTCTATTTACCTCCTTCCAGCTTGGGATATATTTACGAGAAAATTGGAGGTGTTGGACATGCAGCGCGTGCTTATATATTTATATATATCTATAGATAAACACACGATAGTCTGCAATTGAGAATTAGATGCAAGGGATCGTTGCGCGATCTTGGTATACATATCCCACAGAGCTGGCTGGCTGGCTATTCCGAATTATTATCTTGTCACTGGTTGGAAAGAACGCGCCCAACAACAGTCCTTCTCTTTAATTTCCACCAGAGAGAAAAAAAAATATCCATAACTGCAGCTGGAACTTTATACATAGCTATATCTAGTATATTATTGCGATAGAGAATAAGAGAGCGAGAGATTATTTTTTCTCTCTAATACTCTACGTATACAGATGGAAAGAAAAGTGCTGATTTTCCAGCAGTCACAGCAGCAAAAGTGTGTGCAAGAGAGAACGTAGCGCGGAAATGTAGGCTAAGCTCGTACTAAAAACGTCATAAGACAGATTAAACTGAAGGAAGGGAAGAAGAGAAAGAGAGAGAAAAAGCTGCAGTAGGCGCCAGGAAGTCAGTAGTGCGAGTGCTGCCATGGGTTTTAAAATACACCCGGCAGATGCGTTATATGCCACGCACAGGACAAGGAAATAAAACAAGGATGATGCACACAGCGGGAATGGGATATATAAGACGAAGACGATGGTGTATAAGCTGAAGGAGAAGGAGAGAGAAAGAGACGATGAAACGAGATGTACAAAGGCCAAAAATAACTGTCTAATAATGCAATGCGGAACAAGTTTATTCTGGGCTATAGAAAAAGAAAGAGACAGAGACAGAGAGAGAAAAGCGACGTAAGCTCTATCCCTCACTGGGTTAAAGCGAGCGTGTTTGCCGTGGCGCTTTTACTTTGCTTCCTTTTTGCGACTCAAACGGGCCGCGCATAGATTTGGACGACGGCTGTCGCCGTTTCTGGACGAGATGCGCTCTTACTACGGGATTGACGTTATGCAGGAGGACACCGACGGATATTTAATAACTAAAATTATATTTTATTCTCTGTAGTGAATCGTATATATATTATTCATGATAAGACTGAAACTATGCTTTTAATTTGTTTATCAAATTTTGACAGGAAGCTTTTAATCATTTTATTTATAATATTGTATTTTTACTATAATTTGGATATTATTTGATCATACAATTTTGAAAATTCGTGTCTTTGACGAAAAAGGAGAAAACGTAAATTAAAGTAAATTTAAGCTTACAGAAATAGTTAGAGAGACAAATCGGCTTCATGAAAAGGAAGAGTGAAATGCATTTTATTGCAGTTTTGGTAGCCATTTGAGTGAAAATAAGAGGGTATAAATGTGCTTAGAATCATCGTGTGTGTATGTACTTTAAAGGATCAGCAAAAGTAGTTGCTGGTACATGTAAGCCGTTGAGTAATGAAAGAAGCCTTTTATTTTTTCTTAAAATGGAAATTTAAGCCTTTTTAATAGGAAAAAGCATAAGAGTAACTATACCATATTTGAATTTTAAGAAGGCTGAATTTCACGATTTCATTACGAAAACATTCAAGAAGTAGCTTATAATAAACGATCATCTGTAAAATTTTATTTTATACATTATCGGTGCAATAATTTGAAAGCTTAAGGCTATAATTTTCTTTTTTTTTACTTTTATTTTAAAACGAATAAATTTTTCCTCAGTTGCATCATACACAAAAAAAAAAAAATAAATAATCTCAAAATACATTTTTATCCAAATTTAGTAGTAAGTTTCAATTACCATATAATTTATGTTATAGACTCGGACATTTGCACAAATTCTACAAGAGCATACACATAATTTTTTTTTAAAACGAACATCGACAAAAACACGTAATTTTGTTCGCTACTACGAGTAAACGGCATAATATTTCGTCAGCGATACATACACACTTGTAAACATATATCCACATTCAAAGCGAGAAGCTTTACAACTCGATTCATCGACACGTAAGACTCACACGCAGACATTTATATATTATATACAGAAACTAATATAATATAAGTATATATAAGCGAGAAAGATCCATAGCTGCGGGAAAAATGATAGGGAGCGGACGCGGAAATGGCGAGTCGAACGTCGAGCGATAAAGTAAGAGCGCACTCGCGCGTAATTATTCGCATCTTTCTCTTTCTTTCGTGGGGGGCTGGTTAGCTGGTTGGTTGGTTGGTGCGAGAGCTAATTAAAGTCGCAGCGTCGGTTGGCCGCGGGAAAAGCCCGCGCGTCGAAGGGGAGCGAGCGATAAGGAGCTAAAAGCCGCGAGCGAGAAAAGTGAGGGAGAGAGAGAGAGAAAGAGACGGGAGGCCTCGGGAATGAGGAAGTGCGCGAGAGACAGGGAGAGAGAGAGAGAGAGGGGAGCTCTTGCTTGCAAGGCTTGCTACTCCCTTAATGAAGAAGGAAGAGAAGAGAGAAAAAGAGAGAGAGAGAGAGAAATTACATCGGAGCTCTTGGGTAGAAGAGTCGTCGGGGAATCGATAAATAGGCACGAGAGAGGAAACGAACCTGGAGACGGTAGAGGAGGAAAGAGAGAGAGAGAGAGAGAGAGAGGATGATGAAGAGGCTGCGAAAGAATGTGTTACGTGATCGCAATGAGGTATGTGTGGCCGGGAATAGGGAGGAAAAAAACACATACACACTCACCAATGAACGCGTGCAACGATCGAAGGATGCCTTTATAAAATAAATCGATTCTTCTTTCTTTTTTTTTATATACAAATTAATGCCTGACTATATGCGATTGAATAATATACTTTTAACATGACGGTTGCATTATGCATTGAAAACATAATAATAATAATAATAATAATAATAATAATAATAATAATAATAATAATAATAATAATGACAATATTTTTTATATAGCCTATCAAAAGCGAATGCATGTACATGAATGAGAATCTATGCTTGTAAGTAGTATAAGTCGAACTAGGTAAGACAGCAATTTAATGAAGATCTTTTTTTCTTATTCTATATATCAACTCGAAAGGTGCAAACCTGTATTTTGTTCATTTCTAATAAAAGTCAGTCGTAAATCATCTTTCATTTGCACGTGACTAAAAAAACGAAAATTCAACTGGGTGGTAAGAATACAGAGGCAAAAAGATGGGAGAGTAGGAGGATAGAGTTTCGCAATCAACATTTTAAATAAAACTTAAAATTTTCCCCCCTCCCTTCCTTCCTTACTTTCCTAGTATGTAATGAAGTCGCTAAATTCCAACGTGAGCGAACTAAAGGTATATAACAAAGTGACTCCTTCCTCCCTTATAACTGCTCTAATACCCGTTGCTGCTTCTGCTGCTGCGTCTCGGATCTACTGTTGCTGCAGTTAGCTAGCTAGCTAGCTAGCTAGCTAGCTAGAGTCGAGTTCTCTCTCTCTCTCTCATCTCTCTCGTAGCCGCCCCCAGGGGAGAAGCAAAATTTACGCACGTCTCTACGTCTCGGTGCCGTGGGCGGATGGAAACTCCGCGGCTTTCCTTCTCGAGGGGGATGAGCACAGTATATACAGATCCTCCTGCTCGGCTTACATCCACGCTTATATATATACTTCTCTCTCACTCTCTTTATCTCTTCTCTTTCGCTCTTCTCTCTCTCTCTCACTCTCTCTTTCTCGTGACTATCGTTGCCTACAGTTTCTCGCCCGGCGCTGCTATACTTCTGCCTCGACTTCAGCAGCTAAATGTTAATTGCGCGCTTAGCCTCGAGCGCCCCATAGAAGAGTCCCGCCCTTCTTCTCTTTTTCATCCTCTCTCTCTCTCTATATATATCTACCTACCAACGCTCATCTCCTCTTCGCTTTCTTTCTTCCCTCCATCCCCTTTAACTCCTTTTCGTAACTCCAGAGCTGCTGCGGCTGCTGCTGCTGGGATATGTATTAATGCGTTTCGCTTGGTTTCACCTTTTCTCAAAGTCCAACCTTATAAAAAATATATATACCTATATGCCTGCTACGGTATATGTATATAGAGATAGATACCGTTGATCTTTAACTTCGATATACGAGTAAACCGAATTTTCCATGACTTTCTGGAAACTTGATAAATAAAAACATAGAGAAACTAAGGGAATATAAGCGAGAGAATTTAAGTTAGCCTGGCAGTATAAGCTTTAAGAGAGAGACAAAGAGAAATACGAGTAGGCATCAGCAGCGGCAAGATACTGCAACTCAGCTCCGCTTTCCGACGTCAATTATTCGATAGTTCGGACTGAAGGAGGAAGGAAGGGAAGGGAGGGGGTTCGAGAAGCTGCTATCGCTTGGCGTGCGGAGATTTGATCGGACGCGAGCACAGTCGATTATGCTGGTGGCTCGCTGAATCCAGACGCGCTCTCTTTCTCTCTATTTCTCTCTCTCACTCTCTCTCTCTCGTCGAATTCTATTGATTTTCTAAGCGGATGGACGTGCGCTTTTCTATTTCTTCGTAAAACTAAGATACCGGAATGATTGAAGCCTGTATACAATTGTCGTTTTATTTTCTTCAACGTATTGGTCTATAGATATGGTGTACATATCTGGATTATAACCGTCAGTTTGGTGTTTTATAAGTGTTGCAATAAAAAAGTGTGATTTTTGTTACGATATACATAGGTGCTGTATTATATGCAAAAAGTTTTTGTTTGGGACACTTAACAACATAGTTTGGAGAACATAACGACGCGAAAACTTGGCATTCCAGCTGAAATAACTCGTATGTTGGCCAATTACGATTTATACACGAGTCTCTACTTTTCCTGACACGCGGTTTTTAAAATAAAAAAAAAAAACATACAAAAGTAAAATAAAAAAAAAGAAATCAGCTGGAAGATCGTTTTGCGAGTTTGCTCAAGCGTGTCTGTCGACGAGTTTTCCCATGCCCATCCGTCTCTTTGCGCTCAACTATATACGACGGCCAGCATTTTCCGCGAGCCAGCCTCCTCCTCCTCGTCGTCTCTTATATAGCTACTCTTCTCGATGTGCCGAGGGACGTATGTGTATACACACACGTACCTATCTCGAGCGAGTTACGTGCGCCTGGCGCCGCGGTGCAGCTCAGCTGCAGCAGTAACGACAAGCGAAAAGAGTCGTCGACCGAAGAGGAGAAGAAGGAGGTGAGCTGCCCTGCTCCAGGCTCTTCCGCGTTCGCGCAACGCCGCTTATGGCTAGTCGACGTACAGTACAGTACAGTACAGTACAGAATGAGAGAAAAAGAGCTCGCGGGAGAGAAGGAGAGCAGGGCCTTAAACATGCGCGCACGACTTCGACCGCCGCCGCCACAGACGCGAGTGTAGATGCTTCTCTATACAGTCTATACAGCAGCAGTCTCCTTCTCGCTATACCGAGAGAGCAGGCCGGCTTTTACGTAACCTTATTAAGGCGCGGATCTTTCTACTTGCCGACTATACGACGAGTGTATGTATTCTCCCTCTACTTCTCCCTCTTGCACCCCCTTATATGCGACGAGTCTTTCTGAGCTTGTCTCTGTTATATGTGGCTCTGAAAGATAAGAGATGCCAAGAAGGGAGGGGATTATATTTTTCTGGAGCTAGATTTTACGTGAGAGACGAGAAAAATCTGGATTATAAATGTGTGTGTGGTATGATTGCGAGAGGAGGGTTCGTTTATTAGAAACTATTTTTTTTTATTTTTGGACTTGGGTTTTTTTAAGGAGCGCACGATTTTTCCTGGGAACTTGCCGATGGCTTTTAATGATTTGAAATATAGTTTTTTTTTTCTTCTTTTTTGCAAAGGGGACCTGATGTAATTTATGTATAGCTTGTATATTAGGTTTTTTCGTGGAACTAGATCAATCATTTGGAGGTAATTTCAGGGTACAGTCTTCTCTCCTTCCCTCTCTCTCTCCTCCTTTCCTCGTGCATAATTATCTTTGTTAAGTAAGTGATAAGCCCTAAGGGATTGAGAAGCAACGAGATCTTAAGACGAAACTTATGTAATATCTTAGCCTATTGTTTTAGAAAATGAAAGTATTATTAAATTTAATTAAATCTTGTTTATATATTATACGCAAACAAATATGTGGGTCAAATCTATTATTATACCCTAAAAATATCGACTAGTGTATTATTATTTTATTTCTCATACGCTATATCAATTTTTTTTTATTCAAAAAATAAACAATCTGCATGAAAAATATTGTCAATCTCTTTCATTTTTATTTTTGCATATAATTTTAATTTGAAGAATTCACATCATATCTCTTACGTGACATCAGATTTGATAAATCATCCTATTAAAAACAAAAAAAAACAGTACATATTTATAAAGAAAAAGCCCGAAGTCAAATCGAAAGAAACTCTATCCCGCATCCTCATATCCGGGCGATTACTTATTTTAGGCCAGAGAGTGTGAGTATGTATATATACGTACGTACGTACGTACATGCAATATCGATTGCCAGAAGGCGAAAAGGGGATTATTACTCGGACGAGTTACGCTCGCTTCAGCGCACGCGAGCAAAAGCTGTAGCACATAGCATTCTACTCTCTATATACATACATACACAACTACGAGATTCCGATATTTCCCGGACAGTTGGCGTAAAAGCAGTCCGACAGCAACAGCAGCAGCAATGCATGCTTATACTCTACTACTCTCTTATTGGTATATTGTGTGTGTAGGGTATACATATCTCTTGCTTGCGTTTTCCATGACGCTCCCGGACTCTCTGCGAGCTCGTTCTCACGCGGGCTTTATATATTAGTTAAACTCGCAAGACCTACTAGTTTGCACATAGTGTAAGCACTTTGGAATTTCCTCGATATTCATATACCTATATGTAATATTTAACTTTCGGGAGAGAGAGAGTTTAATTTTTTATATTTACCGCGAATTCGAGGGAATTTAAATATTTTGCGTATTGCGTTTTATCAGAACTTGGTCTTTGCTGAAATTATTCAAATAACTTACAAGATGTTTGAAAAAAAAAAAGATTTTAAAATATTTAAGATCATAGCAATGTAAAAGAGTCTTTTAAAAGTTTTAGTCTTTTTCGCATGATCATATCGAGTAGATACACTCAGTTTATAAGTATCCAATTAATACTTATTTCACACGTGTGCATACGTATACGATTCCATGTTGAAAAAAAAAAAATTTCTCTCACTCAATTTGAATAGAATGAATTTTACACCTAAGGCAAAGTCAAAACGCCTTACAGCGACAAAAGTCCACCCACCATCAAGAAGTCCGTCACACACACACACATAAATACATTCAACTTCT
The DNA here is from genome assembly GCA_030522805.1 of Leptomastidea abnormis. Lineage (NCBI taxonomy): Eukaryota > Metazoa > Arthropoda > Insecta > Hymenoptera > Encyrtidae > Leptomastidea > Leptomastidea abnormis. Next base: position 57,158 of record JAPYZE010000508.1, read on the forward strand.
GCATGAAATAAGCACATGGATCACACTTCGCGTCCAATTATACCGAGACTCTCCGAATATCCCACGCAGATTTTTCTATTCCTTTATTTCTCTCTCTTACATATAGACATGTCGCTGCTGGCTATACACACACCGCACAAAATCCTGCTTGTACCCCGCAAGGCTTGTTAAGCTAATCCCGTAACGCTCATAGTATATGTATACTCAACTACACAACGACGACGCCTCTTTCGAGCAATTACACGCGCGCGTTTGAGCATATACGGTACACCAAAGCCAAAGCTGACAACGAAAATTTTTGCGCGTAGTGACTGCCTACCTATCTACCTACCTACCTACCTATCTATATGTCTTCGGGAAGCATAAATCGTTGCGCAAGTCCTGCAGCTGAGGGAGATATTCGTGCTGCACGCCGAACGGTTTTCACACACCACCACCACCCCCGAGGGATCTTCTCTCTTATAGAGATCCAGGTATATCCATGTAATATATATAAAAGCTCTCGAAAAACCGGCGCCTAAGGAAAACTATACGATCCCATACACGTAAGGTGCGCTGCTTATTTTTTGGCTGGTACCACTTTCGAGTGCGGCTATACATAAGTCTGCCTAATGAGCGCGCAGATATTATGCTTATACGCGATTTTATAAAATCGGTCACGCTGTACCTGCCAGATAAATGTGAGATGCAGATAAAGAGAGAGATGTACACAATAATGCCATATTAGAAAGGTGCTCTGTTATTACAATCGAAAATTTGACTTTAAAATTTTATCTTATCTATAGGTATGAATTTTAATATTAAGTTATACTTAATAATATGTAAGACAAGAATATAAAAAGAGATTTTTTTTTCTTGAGTAGTCACGCGCTTTAACGCGGTTATCTAAATAAAAAGCTTGGACTCATATTACATTAGACGCTCCTTATAATACACAACACGCATACAGCCGTAATACATTACGTCAAACGTCATTACCAACTTTTGCTTTTTCTTTTTCTCTCTCTCACATATGTACGGGCGGCTGATTTTCTCTCAGTGGAAACTTCGTGTAAAAAGTAGCGAAAACTACTCGATTCCCTCCTCCCCCTCCTTCGTCTCTTACTGACATACATATATATATAACCAGAAGCCTGCAGCATGTATTACATCCCTTCCCCCATCCGCGACTAATCGTAGACGAAGGCCCCCGTAACACACATGTGCGTCGCGAACGCGTAATTTTTTTTTTTTTGCTTACTCTCTCTCGCGTAAGCCTATTATATATTACGTACGTATTACGCGGCGGGAGCTTTTTTTCTCTCGTCATCTCCCTCCTCCTCCTCCTCCTCCTCCTCCCTCTCTTACCCTCTTCTGAGTTAGGTAACATTCTCGAGAGCGCGCAATTTGTCAGCAGCGGGCTCATACGCGTTACGCGCTCGTGCATGTATACACTATCGTCGTTCCCCTGCAGTGTACCTGTGTACTCTACTCCAGCTCTCTCTCTCTCTCTCTCTCTCTCTCTCTCTCTCTCTCTCTCTCTGTCTACTGTCTGCGCGATTCTCGTTCTGCGTGCGCGCACTTTCACTCCTGACGTCTCCCTATCTCTCCCCCCTTCCCACCTCTTTTTTCCTTTTCTCCCATCCCTCTGGGGCGCGCGCACGTAAGCGCATATATGTATATAAATACCGCGAGCCCGTTTACCGAAGAAAAGGATCGATTTACGATTATGCGCGAGTCGTGTTTCTCCCGCGCATCTAGAGTTATGTCCTATTACTCTCTTTCTCTCTTTCTTCTCTATATTCACTTGATCATCAAATGAAAGAGAAGCTCTTTCTTTCATATACACTTACTCGCTTTTATTTAAGCGAGGTTGACGTACGCTAAGCCGAGATATGAATATTTATAAGGATTGTAATTTTCACAGCTCGAGAGTATAGGTAGATGCTTGGGAGTATAGGGTGTGAAAATCGTGCGCCTTTATTAGATCGAAACTTGCGAGCGAATGTTCGAATGCTGTTTCAAGTAATTGGTTTTGGTTTAAGGAAATAAAAAAAAAAAAAGATATGATGACTTGGCTTTCTATTATGATTTTTAGTTGCGTAAGATATACCTCGATTGTATAATTTTGTAATTTTTTGTGATTTGTATAAAATGTTTATTTGGATAGAGAGTTTTTTTTTTGTTAGTGACATAAATTTAATTTGAATTTTTTTTTGTGGTTTTTATTTTTGATTATAAGATTTAAAATTATTTGTGTAATTTAATGCTTAAAAAAATTTTGTCTTTGATATAGCTGTCAATATATTAAATTGTTTATTGAAAACCAGTTTGACGTTGTTGTGGTTTGACACTTAGATATTAAGATGTCAAGATGCAGGTACTTTAGAGTCTGAAATTTTACAAAATTATACGACACCTGATACAATATTAAATTTTCTGCAACTAAAAATTTAAAAATTTCGCATCATAAAGATCATAATAATTTGTGATCAATAACTATAAAATGATAGTTACATATGATTAAATGGATATAGCATTAAATACATGAAATTTACAGTTTCGTATAGGCGAGTGTCGATATACGTACGAAAGATCATTTGAAATTGTAAGAGTACATCAAAAACGTGTTACGTCAGTGATTGCAAACGCTGTAATTTTATATCAGTAAAAAGTGTAATTTGAATATTAAGAAAATTGCCGTGATTACAATGTAACTTAAGCCATATAACTCTTGCTATTTTAACAAATATTTTTGAAGACTCGTAAAGACTTATAAAAGTGTGCGAAAATTTCTTGCTTTCAACAAGTAGACAATTTTCATATTTTTTTTTTTTTTTAATTTCGACAATAATATTAAGCAGCTTTCCAACAATTTTAAATAGTTAAGCGTTTTATAAGTTTTACAATTAAAATTAAAAGTAATTTACAAAATTGTTAAACTTAAGAGAAACTTGTCAAGCTGAAAGTAACATTAGTTTTCGAAAAACAATTATCACTTTGACCTATATTATTTGAAATAACCTTCTATTCGATAGCACCTGCTTCAATTTCGTCTTGAAATTGGATCTAGTCCCATCAAAGAAAAACTACTCAAATGTTATTCAATATAAGCGAGAGTAAAAGAAAACTATCATCTCAAAGTTACGTCATCACAATATACCAGTTCCATTTATAGCAGCAATCATTAAACGATCAAATATAAAAAAAAACTTCCTTAATCTAAAAATGTGAAAACGCAGCTTAAAATAATCGAAGCGAGTAATAAGCACACTGAAAGAGCTACAGGTAAACAGTAACGACTTATAATTTTTCTATCATATCCCATAAGATTCTCGTTCAGTCGTAAAAATCTTGCTAAAGCTCCTCGGATTTACAGATCAAGAAAAATAACTAGCCACACACTTCGTTTTACGACACGCGCAAATATCCATATATTTTATTAAATCAAGAAATCCAACTAATGACGTATCCAAGAGTAGCAGCAGTAGTAGCTTCAAATTTTCATCGTGCGTCAACATCAAGCAGCAAGTGTCTCCACGTGTACGTACATATAAAGTTCAATGCCTCGTCGATGAGTTCTCATATACATGTATCCTCTTCTCGTTCCACGTTTCGAGCACTGTTTGTGGTTTTTTTCCTTTCTCTCTTTCTTTCTTTTTCTCTTTCTTTCTTTCTCTCTCTCCCCTTTCACGCACATTCTTTTTTACCGAATTGATTTGCGGTCTTGGTATTTGCTGGTTTTTTTCCTTTCCAGGAACGACTGTTTTGATACACATCGAATTGACTAAAAACTCAAATGTTATATTATTACTCGATACATCGATTTCCCATGATTCATGAATACAAGTAGATGTATATACATATATAAAAGTATACCTTTTTTTCCTCCAAAGCCCTTATCATTTTCTTATGTTTCATCGAAAGTATATACCCCTAATTCAAAAATCGATAAGGACTCCCATTTTAAGAAACAAAAGCCTATATCGCGTATAGCCGATACTTCGAACAAAGCACAGGCTCTCTCTTTCTTTCATAATCCAACCACAGTACAAATACATACACATCATCGACCGTCAGCTCACACATATATGTACACCCATGAAAAGGCTGATATACTAACTTGCGTTTATCCTCTGAACATAACCAGGCATAGAGAGCTATACAACGCTATACGCGTATAGTACTATATCCTTCCTCCCACGTCGCTGCTCTTGAAGATGCTAGCCTCCTCCACCCCGTCTTCTCTTCCCGGCGCATTTCCTTCCGCGAGTGCCCCTTACTCGATGAAGAACGCAACAGCTCCGATGAAGCAGCTCATATATGAGTACAGGTATGTTGTACACATATATATGGCTTCGTAAGTCGTGGTATACTTCGCCGCAGGAGAGATAAAGTCCCCCCTCCCTTCTCCCTACTTCTCTCTCTCTCTCTCTTCCCGAATAACTTCCTGCTGATAATGATTGCGCGCTTATGCTCTTTCTCTCTTACTCTTACTCTTGGAAGTGAAGAACCCGGGAAAGTTTATATGCACTGCTCTCCCTCCCTTCCTCACTTCTTCTTCTTCTTCTTGTCTACTATCCTAGATGCTTTGGCTCTGGTTATTAAATATGCACGTGTTGCTGCGAGCATAGCTATGCTAGAAAATGTTTAGATATATATGGAGAGCCATATAGCGAGAGAGTGAGAGAGAGAGAGAGAGAGAGAAGCGAAACGCGGATTTCGTTTTCCATGAGTAGAGTTTGTGCACGCGCAGGTGTGTACAGTGTTTAGTTGCGCGCATATACATATATAGTGTGCTCAAGAAGGAGTGAGGAGAGACCCATAAATATCGGTACACGTCGTTTTTGCTTTCCTTCCAATAGAGTATAAGAGAGCTATGCACATTATATATCTACCTATCTACTCTCTCTCTCTCTATCTCTCTCTGTAGCTTTATTTAGAAATCGCGAGGCATTAGTGAACGTTTAGGCTGCGGCGCCGTATAAATCATCGAATTTTTTTTTAATAAAAGAGGGAGGGAGAGAAATATTGAGGGAATATTCGGGTTGTTTGCATATATAAAATTATATATACGTTTTTGACAGGACTAATGCCTTTTGCGTTTTTTGTTAGAAAAAAAAAACAGCGAGTGAGAGAGGGAAAGAAAGAGTCGATATGTAGAGATTTGAGATATAGATAAGACACAGAGCGGAGTAAGGTCTGCTTTAAAATTAAGGCAGACGTCTTGCTTTAAGAAGGTCAGTATACATGTATACGTATAAGATAGGCTGCTCGACGGAGACGTATATACAGCTATAGAGCAGTACTTGCTGTTCTATATGCGTAAGTAGAAAGTCGACGGCGGGGGAGTGTCATCATCGTCACCGTTACTGACGACGACGACGACGACGTTTCCGACACTCAGGGTCGAGGCGAAAATAACCCCCGTCGAGAGGCTTTCCCTCTTTAGAGTACCTCCTCCTCCTCCATCTTCTTCTTCTTCTAACCAACCCTCCGGAGTACCTCTTGTCTATTCTCACCCTCTACTTTCCATCTTTTTCCTTTACCCTCTACTCTTCGTCTTCGACCTGCTGCTACTGGTGCTGTACTATACCTCACATTATTTACGCGGCCTTTTATCGCGCTTATTATCTCGTTTCCTCGCCTCGACCCGATTTTGCACACTCCTCTTGTTCCTAGTGACGAGGCTACCTCATACCCCATCTCACGTTGCCGTTTACTTTTTTTTTGAGCTTCTTCAACTTGGCTCTTTCGAGCGTTCTGAAATTGTTTTTGCGAGCGTGTGATAAGGTTGCTGCTTGTGCTATACTGCTACTGTGTGTATATTATCGTATTTTTGCTTATTTCTATTTTAGAATGTATTTTATTTTTCGATTTATGAGAAAATTGAATCGAGAATATATTATATTGTGTTATTTTGGTGGTAATATTTAAATAGTATTTTTAGTCGTAGATCGATTTTATTATTTTAAGTGTGTTTAGTTGAATAAATTTAAGAAACATAAAACGTGGTTATATATGTAATGTATTGAGATAGGAAATGTATAAAAGCATCGATTTAATTAACAAGCTACAATGAAAAGTATTTAATTATTCAAATCTTAATCCGACATACACTTAAAAGCGTCTCTTTAAATACATATATTTAACTTTCCTTTTACTCTTTTGTGAAGAGTGAATTGATAAAAAAAAAACCTCTTTGAAATTCGATAATAAATATGCAGAATCGATACGATCCTTTTTCCGTCCGATATTAGCATCCTCCATTCTCCAGTTACCTAGAAGCTAATATTATTCTCTGCTTCTCGTCTTTCTCTACCATCCTTTCCTCTCTCTTTATACGCTAGCCACTCCCAAAAGTTCCAACTCAGCTGGCTTTGATTAAGGGAAAAAGCCATTTTTGCTCGCAGTTAAAAAAAAAATAAGCCTTTTTTTCCAAATTACTTTGCCATGCACCTTTTTTTCCCTGAATATCCTAGTCAAAAAAAAAAAAAAAAAAAAACCTCCCTCGCCAGAACCGCAAGATACTTTTTTTTCATACAGACCAAAAAAAAAAAGAAAAAACCAAACAAGCTAACAAAAATATAGAAGAAAAAAAAAATTGAATTCAAGGTATATAGTATACGTAGTATAGTTCATACATAAAAGGGTAAAAAAGGATCCTGGATCAATGGTATCATTTATAAAACCGGCTCATCATCCGTTTTACAGAACTTATATATACCGTCAATTCAGGTAAACACATTTACGAGTATACACAGTGCATCGCCTCTTGAGAGAGAATCAAGACTCACTTATCTCTTGCACATACATAGAAGAGGAGGAAGATTCGATTTTAACCGATCGATTAGCAGCAGGCTCTTTCTTCTCTCATCTATCCGCTCCGTCACTCTTGGAAAATATCACAGCTCGCTTGTGATATAGGAGAAAAGGAAAGGGGGGGGGGGAAATAATCGTCGTCGAGGGCCGGAGATTATAAATCAAGTGGCGCTTTCGCGAAGAAAGAGAAATGAGAGAAAGATAGTCGGAAAAAAGAAGAAAGTCAGATATGTATGTAGAAGCTGGGAGGAGGGAGGAGGGGGGGGGGCTTGCACAACTTGTCGACTTTCCAGCCATGACTTATAGATCGTCTTTACGTAAGAAGCTGAGAGAGTGAGAGAGCACAGTCGAGTATAGGAAAACGCTGGTAAAGCTATAGCTCGTCGGAAAAAAGGAGTATTGGTGCGGTATAGGAAGAGAAGGAACACCTGTCGGCGATATATATATATGCTCACGTGTGCAGCAGTACAGAGCATTGTGTTGCGCATCATCCATCGATGTCGGCGCTCTCTTACCCCTCCATACTACTATTACTACTACTACTACCACGACTTCCGCAAAATAAGCCCGCGACTACATAGAGTTGCACACGCAATCTCGGCTTTTCCTCTTTACTTCCCCACTCCCTCCTTCCTTCACTTCTCTTGTGTATATATATAGTTTGATCTGAACAACGATCGACCAGCCTCTTTCCAACTATACTCCTGCGGGGCACCTTTCTGTGCAAGCCAGCATTCGTCCTCTCCCAAGAGACTTTCTCGGCAGCCTGCGTTTTCTCCCATTCTCTCTCTCTCTCTCTGGTCTGAAGCTTAGTGCTTTTTTGCAGCCTCACCGCATCTGATATATTTGTAGAAAAGAAAAAATGAATGACACGCCTACCTATTCATCTATAAGCCTATACTACGTACAAGCTCGCTTTTCTTATACGTCTTTTTCAATCAAACCTGACAAGATAAATTTTTACGAATATTATCGATTATCGATATATTGTTTTTTTTTGCTTTTTAGAAAAACTTAATAAATTTAGTGTCAATCAGATTGATTTAGTGTACACGACAGATCGACAAATGTCTCATACACGTGGATACTCATACACATTTATACGATAACACGCGCAAAGATCCAATGAAGGACTATACGCAATTGCAGTCTCACGCGACGTTGTCGGCATCGGCAACGTACATATATATAAGCAACTATATATACATGCACACTTTCAGCCAAGCCTATAGCATCACGTACGTATATACATATATACACACTGGCGAGGAGAACAGCTGTTCGCGAGGTTCGCAGACAAGGTCGTGGCCTCGCGCTTGCGTGAGCCATGTTGCGGCTTCTATACTCTCGCACACACACACACACACACACACACCTAAGATACATATACATACATACATATATACCTATATATACATACCGCGTATGATGCGCCTTGTTACGAGAGTCGGCCTGAATTTTCACTGACACCCTATCAACTCATCATCGCTATAAATATATATCATCTCCCTATACATACACACATACGTAATAAGTGTTATTCTACACATCATTTTGAAAAAAAAAAAAAAAATAGATTATAGTAAAAATCGTTAAATGCATCATATACCTATCAGTTAAATCGTGACGATTGTACACCTATATGTATTTGTCGAATCACGCGAACATTCTTTCTAATATTATACCTATATGGTGTCAAAATACTTATACTTACATAGGCGCGGATCAGGTAATTCATTCTTTCTAAGCACTTACACTTTATTTTATTAGTCCCCCCTACCCCCTTAAGACATCAGATCTACACCATAAGAGCTTACTTTATACAAAAGCGTATGTACAACGAGTTCGACTCATTTGAATAGAAGGCATGCATACAATATAATATAGGATACGAGGGCCCTGCTTTATGTATTTTCGGAGCGAATACTCTACACAGCAGTGGCGTTTATAAAAAAAAAGTTAGCCTTACAATGCATACATACACGCTCAGACTTCTCTCTTTTTCTGTCTTTAATACTGCATATATATGTACGCGAGAGGAGCGAGGGACAGTCGCGTATGGCAGTACGTGAGCTCGAGCAACGTGGAGATAGGGTCGAGATAGGGCGGTTGTGCTGGTGGTGGTGGTGGCGTCGGTGGCAGCAGCGACATGCCCGCCTGCTCGACGTAGTCGGTTAGAAAAACGAGAAGGAGTTGGAGGAGAATCGATCGAGCCGATAGGCGCTATATTGGGCGCTCACATACATATACATACATATATACATATATAAACTGATAGTTATGTGTATCTATATACATATATATGAGCACAGTATGTACTGGTTGCTTGTGGTATATATACAACTGGATAGGAGAGAAAGAGAAAGAACGGAATGCCCGTTTCTTTGTGCGCGCTGCTAAAATTGTTGTTGCTGCTACGGGGCAAACTCTTTGCAAGCACACTGCTATTATTTATTGGCGTAATGCGGGAGTGTGTGGTAGAGGGGGAGGGGGGAGAAGGACTAGCATTATATGCGAGAGCCTGCAGAGGATTGAATGGAGCTGGGAACATTTTAGCATGAAAGAGAAAGAAAGAAAGAAAGAGAGACACACGTCTCGTGGATATTCTCTTGGCTCACCGCTTGTTTATATCGCATGTGTATTAGTAGGTATGTGTCTGTATGTATAAGTTTGTTGCTGTTGAGCAAGTGTATATGCCATTTGCTCACTCGCTCTCGGGTAAGCTGAGCTTTTTGGCTTTTTCGAGGTGTAATAAATAGTGGACTACGTTTCGGAGAGTGAGAGAAAGAGAAAGAAAATTTATGCGCTAAAAGTATTTTTGTTGTCTCTCTGCTCCTGCTGCTGTTTTGGTACACGTAATATAATGTGTGTGCGCGCGGCTCTTGGAGCTTTTGGAAAATTTTTGAAATATTCATTTGTTGCGGGCTTTTGAATTGCTTGTATACTTGCTGTAACATTAGGAAAATATATGACTTTTAAGGGGAGGGAGAGAGAGAGAGAAGAGAATATTGAATAGAAAGAGAAAAGCTGGTATAATACTCGATAGCGATCAATAGTATTTGGAGAGGTATATATACAACTATTCCTTTGATGTTGTCTATGCAAAACTATTAATTAGCGTGGAATTAATACCTAGTAAATACTATTTGCTTTAAAATTAAACCTGCTTATGAGGAATTCAAAATTCAGTAGCTAAATTAAAAATTCAATGAATAAATATGTGCTTAGAGCAATGCTTCTAGATAATATATTTATATCAAAATCTTGAGGAATTAATTCTAGAAAAATGAAATTTATTTTAAAAATATATTAATAAGTGTCTCAGTAAGATCTTAAATTTTTTGACGCGGATTCAGATGACATAGGTAGTTGGTACCAAAACTCTTCCTTCAAAATAAACAAGCTGGATCATAAAATTAGTTTTAGAAGCAGTCTCGGCATCTCCTTACCGAAATTAAGTTCTGCGAGATTTAGAGTATGAGTGAAAAAGAAGCCAGCCCGAGTATGCAAATTTACGTCGAAGAAAGCCGAAGGCTATACAGGCGAAAGGAAAAAGTTCCTTGGTCTCGAGCAGACGTTCTCGTGTCTATAAGCCGGACGCGTCGTCGTTGTCGCCTCTCTTTTTATCCTCCTTCTCTCATGGCACACTTGACTATAGGTACGCAGTTACGCAATATCTCCCGGCAGCTCGTGCGTTTTCACGGTCAAGGCCCGCTCGCGTATACGCAGCTGTAGGAAGGGGTAGAGTCGCTGGGGACTCTACTCTTATATATAGGTGTGTAGACGACGTTTGAGAATCGCGAATCGGCTGCTGGTCTGCGGCTTTCTGAAATTCCTGCGAGTCTATGGAATGCTTTGTCGTTAAATTGCGTATGTTGTACGTATTGGTATAGATGTATGTGGTATATATTTTTGGTCTTGCATCGTTTGAAATTATTTTTGTTTCATTTAGGATTGTGGTTTGTTTGCTTTTTTCGAGTAATTGCATTGTAGTGTAAAAAAATTGAATGTGTACAAATTATTCTGTTGTTGGAAAAATTAAAGTTTTGTTTTGTTTTTTTTTGCTGGAATTTCAGAATTTGATTTTTTTTTCTACATTAGGGGTTGGAAAAAAAATTTAATTGTTGTGAAAGTAAAATTTGAATATATTTGTACGAGCGTACAAAAAAATTTTAGTCAGACATACTGTAGCTTTTACAAAAATTCATTTAAATTCTTTTGATGTAATTGAAAAAAAAAAAATGAAATAACGAAATAAAAATTCAGGACACGTTGTGTTATACGTTGATGTACGTTACTTGGTTAACACGTCGCTAAGTGTCCGAATTTATTCATGCGCTGAGATCGATATCGGCTAAAGTCACGCGTTTCAACAAAACTGAACTGACTGGCTTTAACGAAGTCCTACACACGTACTTTTCAAACTTTTTTATTTTCAGCTTTAATTTCTATTTTCTATTTTAAAATTTTTGCTAAAAATTTAATTTCTCATTTTAACGGTAGAGCCACTTTTATTATAGATAATAATAATTTTTGGCTATTTATAGCGTGAATCAGTTGTGTCATTCTAAATAAAAAAAAATAAAAAGATGGAATTTTTAATACGATAAAAAAAGCATAAAAATAGTATATAGCATTAAAAAAAAAAATTCGAAATGCTTTCACCGTACATATTCGACTACTTTATCTTGTCTTTTCATAGTGATTTATGGTGCCTGAGATAGCTAGAAACTTCCGTTAATGAGATAACTTTTTAGCTACATATAGCGCCGCACTGATACAAGGCATAAAAAATAATTTTGATAAATAACTCTCTCTATTATCGCACAATTACGTGCAGACATTGCATTATTTCATTAAACGAAAACACACACACACATACATACACGAATGCCGTCCTTAAATTGTTGTTAATGAAAAGCAATGCTACGAATTACATAATTTTTACTTTAATTACAGTCAACCATTTACTAAGAATAACCTTGTATAATAATATAATATAGAAATCATTGAAATAGCCATAAAATTTTTTATCATGTTAATAATGCAGCCGGCAATAATATAAAATCACTAATTTCAAAAAAATTAAGACTCACAAAGAATACCTGTAGCTACAATAGCTGATATAACTGCAGTCACAACGCAGGTCTATTACAGAACGAACTTACTATACTTAGGTTGGCTCTAGTTGAAGCGCACGGATCATCATCCGCGATAATAAGTCGCCGCGTGCGCGATAATAACAAAAGAAGAAGAAGAAGAAGAAAAAATGAAGAAAAAAGGAATATAAGTAAGGGAGTTGGCTCATCGCGTGCAGCAGCAGCAGCTCGGTGGTATAGAGGCGGAAGATGAGGTGAGCTATACGCGAGAAAAGAAATGCAATAAAAGGAATAGGCGCGCCACGGTGCTGTGTACAGCCGCAGCAAGCAAGAGAGAAAGAGAAATATATGTATAAGGAGCTGGAAGCGAGGTGGTTGGCCTCTCGCGGAAACTGCTGTTTCGCTTTCCCGCGCGAGCGCAAAACTCGTGGAGTATAGAGAGCCGAGAAAAAGACGGACGGCGAAGGAGAGAAGCAGACACGCGGAGTGGCGGCTCAGAAGGGAAAGAGGAGAGCAAGAAAAAGAAAGAGAGGTGGAAAAAGCTGAGGGAAAAGACGAGGAATAACGCGGAAAAGCGAGAGAGAGAAATAGAGAAAGACGGGTGATTTAAAGCGGTAGACTTGCAGGAAGTGAATATTATTAGCGAGAAGAGGAGAAGGAGGAGGAGGAGAAGAGGAGGGCTTGTGTACTGGTAGCCGGCGCGTGTACCAAGTGCGCTGAAGCGAAGTGGCGCGTGGTCCTCCCGTAAATCCGTATACTTATATGCGTATAGGTATTATATATGGAGAATAAAGAACTGGGAGTGGACGACGTCCTTCAATATGTGATATATGTACATAAAATTTTGAGTGCGGAAAAACGTGTCTTTTTACAGGCTCAGAGTCTTTTCTTTCTTTTTTTTGTCTTTTTTGTTTGAACGTCAAGAAGCTGTCGAGATACAGTGTGGGAGTCAACGTTTACTTTACGATAAAATTTTCAATTTTCGTGATTTTCTAGAAAGGTGTTGAGTTGAAAATATGTTGGGTTTAGGTGAAAATTCTCATTATGGATGATAATCTACAATCGAGGAAAATGAGATTTTTCATAATTAATTGGTATATATCGCGAGTTGGAGTTTTGAAAGCTTGGCACAAAGAGAAAGGATTGAGTATAAATTTATTTTATTGATTTTAAATTTTCCACACTCCCGTAAAGAGAAAGAGCGAAAAGAAAAGGGAAAAAATTGCAGTATAAGAATAAAAGCGCGAAAATACGTCTTTTATCTCTTCAAGCGAAAATGGATTCTGTCAGAAGTTATTTCTACTTTTGTCGGAAACTAAAAGTAGGTTAGCCCAAGTGAGGGAGGAAAGTCTCACTTTTGAAAAAGTTATAAATTCAACCTGTTATCCTTTTTTTTATATTTTTCTTTTTGTAGAAAATCATTTTTTAAAGGTTTTACATTTGTTGAAAAAATAAGAGACAATGTATTTTACGGGTATGATTTACGAGTGCGGCTATTTTAATGTTTAAGATGCACTTTTATTTAAATGAATTCGTTTAAAGTTGATTGGTTAATTAGCTATGAAATGGTTTTAGTTGTATATAGTCAAAAGTTGAAAGTATAATTGGATTCATATTGCAAACTATTTATATTGTGCTATTAATAATACATGGGAACGCGAGCGACAGCAGCAGCAGCAGTGTGTATTGTTTTAAGCTTAAAGTATAATAATAGGCCCTTATACCAGTCACTGAATAATGGATAATTTCAATTGTCGTGTAAATTTACGTACTTACATTGCAGAGCTGCATTATTTTATCTTATAATTCTTATATTGGTATTCAAATAAAATGCTTACCTGAAAAAAAGAAAGAAGAAAATATTTCATTATTTTTGAAAAATATAAACAAATTTTTAATTTTTATATTTATAAACATATCAGTTATATCAATCATTATTATAAAAATTTGTAAATTTTTCTAAAATTTAAATCTTACATTACCAATGTATTAAAACTTGATTATTTTTCATATAGTAATATAGATATGAGAAAACATCTTAAATAGCATTAAACATCGAAACGATAAAATCAACAATTATACTTAAGGGCAATTCAAGTAAGTACTAGCAAATTCCTGTAGCAGCAGCAGCAGTTGAGTATTCGCGCTTATATATACCGTCGAGGGGAAAAATCACCGCAACTCAGCTTTGAACGTATGGGAAGAAATCGCACATCGCGAGCGCGAACAATTATGAGTCGGTCTCTATAGCTCTCTCTATGTGCTCGCATAGCTTGAACCATCATATAATGTTTTCGTTAACTCGCAGCGGTAGTTGTGAAGGTGGGCCGTACTAACTCTACCGGCAGATGTATAAAAGAACGACGGGGGTGAAGTTGGAATGGAGCCTAGCCTCTCATCCGTGATGAGCATGTGAAAACGCTCGGTTATACATACCTATATTGCTGCCGTCACTCTTATCTACGGGCACTATATATACGAGTCAGTAAGTTTAGCTAAATTATATTTCGCTGAGGTGAACATGCCTTAATTCATATTTTAATATTTCATATCATAAAAATTACTTAATCAATTTTTCAATATTTTATTAAATATATTGTGTATTTTTTTTTTATTTTTCAACTCAGCTGTCCAATTTGATTTCTCAGAACGCAATTCTTTTGATCTCCAACTGTACCATAACACAGTGAAAGAACTAAAAAGAAAAAGTCCTGCTTTTTATATATACACCACGATAAAATTGTCAGCGTAATAAGCACGTCGACAGGCCGCCCGGCGGCAGCAAGTGAGCAAGTATATATAACAGGAGAATCAGAAGCATATAGAAAGAGAGCAAGTCTCTGGTATCCAAACGTCAGAGAAGCTGAAACGGGCGGACGAGAGAAAGAGAGTAAGAAAAAGAGAGAGCGAAAAAGGAAGTTTGTGCGCGCACGTTTTGCCTGCGGCGAATCCTAGCGCTTGTCAGCCAATAAAGGTTCGCGTTATATTATGCTCTGGCTTTATATACATTTACAGATATAATATGAAAAAGGGGGAAAGGGATATATGCGACGCACGGAAGTTGAAGCAGTCGTTTTTTTTTTGCTTTGCTTGGCCAAAACAAAGGGATTTTTTTTTAATTAATTTTGTATTCAAATGACAGAGAAAGAGAGATTTATGCTTAGGATAGCATCATTGGCATGGGTATCGCTTTTAAGGCTTTTTATATGTACTACTTTAATGCTAGAGCGTATGATAAAATAGCTAATCTTGAGTATGTTGGATTTGAGAATATTTCCTATATTTTCTTGATTTAGATGGATAAGCTAGAACTCATATTTCTGTTCGCTGCATTTGAATTATGGCCAATATTTCGCAATATGTAAAAGCGCAGCATTAGAATCAACATTGATCAAAGTAAAAAAAAAAGTGAAATGAAAAATCGTAATAATATTACATAGTAAAAAATCATCATCAGAAATACAAAGCTTTTCATATAAAAGAGATCCATTGAATGATTATCGAAGCACTCAGATCAGGAAAGTCATAATAATAACGGACGTGTTCAATTAAGCCAGCCTCTCATAAACACAATCAACAAACTTGCAGAGGAGTGCGAGTAGCAGGCAGGCAAGCAGCAGCAGAATACTAGCGATTTGAATAAATCCGCCCACGCGATGATTCTCACGGAATATATACACACACACATGCACGAGCAACGATAATGAACTTCGTATAACTCGAGGTCTAACTCTCTCTCTCTCTCTCTCTCTCTCTTATTTTGCGTAGGTGACGGCATTGCGCAATCTACGTATATATATATAAAACCGCAACTCTTGGCTGATGCATATAACGAGAGATGAAGGGCAAAAGAGGTGTAAGGGAAAAAGGGCATAATAACGAGGAGGACTTGGATTTTGCTAACGACCCAGTGCGCGTATATATACGTACGTACGTACGTACGCCTCTTCATTTTTCTGGAGAAAAAACCAGTGAGGTGCAAGCTGCTGCTGCTGTTGCTGCTGTTGACGACGTTTCTTCCCTGGAATTTCTTGTTGGGAGGTTGACGATGAAATTATGCTTGGCTTGACAAGTATATAGTCGACGTTATGGAAGGGAGTTTTCTTGGAAAATGTGGTTAAAAAATTTCTTTAATATTCTTAATTTGCGTATTATGTTTTCGTTGGTAGTAAAGAAAAATACTTGATTTAGCCACATGTTTCAGTAAAATTTAGCTAAATTTTAAATTTACGTGATACTATTATTAGACTTTTTGCAGTCGATATGGTTTTTTAAAATTAAGATTGTGTGAATTTTTAAAAATATGAAAAAGTAACCAGCTAATGTTCTCTATCAGTAAAGTTTAACGAGATGCATTAGGACACATTTGAAATTAAAACAGGTAGTGAGTGATATTTCTAGATTATTGATACACTAAAAATTAAATGTAAAATTTGCAACAGCAGCAGCAGTAGTGACGCATATATTAGTGGCATCGCTGATGATATGCCTATATGCTGAGAGAAACACTGAGGAGTTCATTGCTCTGCTGTTGAGGTGCGAGAGTCGAGTAAAAGAAAAAGAATGGGAGAGTTAGAAGAAAGAGAGATAATGAAAAGAAAAACGAGAGGCAGAGGAGATGGGAGTGCGTGGAGAACGAGCTGTATGTATATAGGTATACAAACGGATGAACAGCGATGAGGACGCGGAGAAATTAAAAGAGAAAGGTGGTGCTGGTGGTGGTGGGATAGAAAGAGGGATGTATATATGCATTGAGACCAAAGGGTATTATGTTCTTGTGATCTGTGTTTCTTCTCTTCCCTCCTGTTTGAATTATCTGAAGAGGATTACTCGCTGAGCTGCGGAGCTGAGGTGATGATCATTTTTTTCAATGTATACCTGACAGCTTTTCTCCCTCCCTTCCTCCCCCTTTCCTTGTATATGGGTGTGAATTTAATCTTCAGCTTGAAAAATACATTTTTGCTTGTACATCTCTTATACGGTCAATTAAGTAAGAGAATTAATCATTTTTTAGGAAAAGCAAAGGTAACGTAAAATTTTGTATCTAGTAAGCTTTACTTCTAAAATTTCATTTATCACCTAAAAAAATTGAATAATAAGTAGGTATAATATAGAATATCAAAACGATTAAGAATAGACATGATTTTTATAAAAGGCAAGAATAAGATGCCTTCACGGCTATTCATTGCCACAACTCGCGGAAAAATCAAGCAGACTAGCGCGAAGCATATTATATTAGTATATGTAGAAAAAGAAAAATTACCGTTTACGCTTTCCGGACTCTGGACTTAAGTTAGCTAGTTATATACCTACGTATAAAGTAAAGTCAGGCGCCGGATCGAAGGAAAATCTATATTCAGCAGGAAGCGCATAAGAAGGTGGCCAAGAAAGAAGGGATATAGAGAAAAAAGATAGAAGAAGTAGAAGGAGGAGGAGGAAGCGAGAGCAGCTCGACCAGCGGAAAAACCGTATCTGATCCTCCCGATACGGGAGTGGCGCGTAAAAAGCACCGGCCACCAAGTTTAAAGATATAGATGGATAAGAGAGAGAAAAGAAAAGAAGAGTAGGGGCAGAGTCAAGCGCGTGTATATGCATAGGGGGCCGTTACTGTATCACGGCGCCTATATATGTATATGTACACGTGGCATAACTCCTTAATAATTCACACCTAACTTCTCTTTCTTTCCTTCTTTCTTTATATTATATATACTATCGTAGCGTAGCTGCTGATGCTGGTGTTGGCGAAAGGCCCAGTACATAGATATACCTATATAGGCACTCTATTCTTTGCCTTTGTGTCGGATAGATCGTTCCTCGCGACTGCGAACAAAGCGGGTGCTGCCTTTGGAAGAAAGGCAGCTCTTTCCACAGCTACAACCACAGCAGGAGGAGGCTCTCTCTCTCTTTTAACTTTTTATTCGTCGCTCTTGCTGACTCTTCTTTCTTTCTTTCTCTACCTATCTATCGTTTTTCCTTTTATTTTACAGGTATTATCATCCTTCTATTGCTCGCATTTTTTTTTATAATTTTCTGTATACCTCTCATCTCAGTGGTATGACGTTCTCTCTTTTTTTTTTTTCTCTCGAGCGTTCATTGATGATGTGTTTCATCGTGCTACGAGAGATCGCGCGGGGGGGGGGGGGGGCCCCGTCTTTCCCTTTTTTT